>NW_019291640.1:72550-82757 GCF_000500325.1 Leptinotarsa decemlineata
ATCCTACTAACTGTTGACTGATGAATATTTCTTGCAGGATGTCTGGCATTGAAAATATCAGCTACTTGTCGGTGACCGGTATTCTCGCCGCATATTAAAACGATTTCAATTTTCTCTTGAAGATTCAGCATTTTTAACAACACACTAGACAACGAATAAACTATTTCAAATCTAAAACTGATAAACACTATTTTGAGTTATTCAACAAATGTCATATGATAATAAAATATTTCGCTTGTTCAGTTCAGTTCAATTGTTTCCACAGTACCCTTAGTTTAATTTCGTTGTAATTTTTCGTAATTAGTGAATCAAAGTTTAACTGTTTGAAAAGTGCAGTGAAGAATAAATTATTGACTTTTCATTAACATTGTTTTTTAATTATGCTTATGTATCAAGCTATTTCGCAAAAATTAGAAATAAAGTGAAATATTTATATGTTTTTGAAAACATTATTGACTTTTCATTAACATTGTTTTTTAATTATGCTTATGTATCAAGCTATTTCGCAAAATGTAGAAATAAAGTGAAATATTTATATGTTTTTGAAAACTGTATCAACTTTGCATCATTTTTGGCATAATTTTTGAATTAATTTTTGCGAAATAAGTTGTATTTAGAATTGCAATTGGTAATAAAAATGCGTTGGAAAGATAAGTTAGGAATAAAGCACTAACTTTGTTGAGGTTTGGCTAAATAAGAGAAATCGGCAAATGTCAAATTTTAGAAAAACTGTAAAAAAACTAAATTTGTACTAGAGAGCTAAAAGTTGGTATATGGGTAAAAAATGAAAAAACAATCATCTTTTCCCTTTATCGATTTTCGAAATTTCGAGCAATAACTGCTTTTCTGAACATTTTTTGGAAAAAATGTCAAATTGGACAGGGAAGAAAAATCACTTGATCGGTCACATGCATGTCATTTGGCATCATTTTTAAAGCACAACCTAATGGAGATATTAAAAGTTGCTTGAAGAGATGAACAATACCTGTGGACTTTTTCGATTTTAAGTTGGCAATCACTTTTTTTATTTCACTTGTATCGGTTAGTAAGAGGACGAATGAATTTGGGATCGTTTTGTTCATTATTATGTTTGTGAGCTTATTTTGAAATGGTTTGAGTTCCTTTTGATGCTACATTTTTTAGGCTGGAAGGTAGACAATTGCAATTGCAATTGAGCCTGCTAGAGATGGCGTCCTTTCGAATAATTTTGTACGATGTTGTTGTAGTTTGATTAAATTCCTGTTCCTTGTCGCGTAATTATGACATTGAGAGTTAGTTTCTAATTCAAGTTCGCATTTTTTCACAAAGAGCAGACAGAAATATAAAGAGAGCAACAAAGGCCCTGCTGAAAAATGTATAAGTGATCAACGTATTGATCTGTGAAATTAGTCAAAATGAAAATCTAATCACGACGCTTCTGAACTCCCTGGGAAACTATTGTTGTGAGTAGCTCAAAACCGAATACAAAACAGTCTGGTTGTGCACGCCTACTCAAAATATCCTGAATACATACTTTTGAAGCAATTATAATTTTGTCGGTTTGTATGCGTTCGGTATACCGAAACCGATCCCCTTGCAAAGAAGCTACCAGGAACAAACACTCCAATTACGGCTCTCTCTCCCATTTAAATATCCTGGTAAAACCTCATATTAAGACCCTCGCTTTTACATAATTGAGAGAGCCTACGTTTTGCACATCTTGCATCTGCGAAATGTTCCTGTTCTCGGCAATTCGTACGATGACAACGAGGGATTAGGTGAGGGTTTCGATTTGAGTGAATTATTGTATGAGTTGTCACTGTAAGGACCTGTAAGGACGAATGGTTCGTTAGAGAAGCTGGGAGGAGAACAATGCGAACTTTCCTCGAGAACTGGAATAAGATGCGGGGAAAACTTTTTGATACTTCAGTGACTTTCTGTGCGGAAGATGATTTCGTGTTCGTCTCCGACTTTGAACTTGAAATTTCGATTTCAATCTCGAAATTTCGAGTTTAATTTTGAAATTTTCAAACACATAGTTCGAAATTTCAACTTTACGAATTTGAACTTGAAATTGCGACTTTAAAATCGAAATTTTGATTTTAATCTTGTAATTTAAAAATTAATTACGACTTTAAACTCGAAATTACAACTTTAAACTCGAGATTGAGATTGAAATTCAAGTCGAAATTTCGAAATCGAAGTCGAAATTACGACTTCAAACTAGAAGTTTTGACTTAAATCTCGTGATTTCGAAATTTCGACTTTATTCTCGTCTCTTCAAAATTACGACTTTAAACTTGAAATTTTGATTTCAGTCTCAAAATTTCGACTTCAATCTCGAAAATTTCAAACTCACACTTTCGAAATTACGACTTCCAACTCGATATTACACCTTTAAACTTGAAATTGCGATTTTAAACTCGAAATTACGACTTTGAAGTCGAAATTTTGAATTTAATCTGGCAATTTAAAAATTAATTATGACTTTGAACTCAAAATTACAACTTTGAACTTGAGACTCAGATTGAAGTCGAAATTTCGAGATTAAATTTGAAATTACGACTTTGAACCCAAAGTTTCGACTTTAAACTCAACTCAAAATTTCGATTCTAATCTCAAAATTTCGAGTTTAATCTCATAATTTTCAAACACATAGTTCGAAATTTCAACTTTAATCTCGAGATTATGACTTTGAACTCGAAATTACGACTTTAAAGTCTAAATTTTGTATTTCATCTCCTAATTTAAAAATTATCACTCTGATCGAAATTACGACTTCAAAATCGTAATTTCGAGTTTAAAATAGTAATTCGAGTTTCAAAATTACGACTTTAACTTGAAACTACAACTTCAAACTCGAAATTACGACTTTGAAGTCGAAATTTTCATTTTCATCTCTCAATTTAAAAATTATTAAGTTTGAAGAATTTTAAGTCGTAATTTCAAGTTTAAAGTCGTAATTCGAGTTTCGAAATTACGACTTTGAACTTGAAATTGCGACTTTGAACTCGAAATTACAACTTTAAACTTGGGATTGAGATTGAAGTTGAAATTTCGAGATTACATTTGAAATTACGACTATAAATCCGAAGTTTCGACTTTAATCTCGTAATTTCGAACTTCCAATTTCAATCTCGAAATTATGACTTTGAACTTGAAATTGCGACTTTAAACTCGAAATTACGACTTTAAAGTCTAAATTTTGATTTTGATCTTGTAATTTGAAAAGTATCACTATAAACTCGAAATTATGACTTGAATAAACTCTATGTTACGATTTCAAACTCGAAATTACGACTTTGAAGTCGAAATTTTGATTTTCATCTCTCAATTTGAAAATTATCAATAAATTGATGGATGTAGCCGTTACTACTTGTTAAAAAATCATCATTTCAAATTTGAAATTACGACTTTTAACTCGAAATTACGACTTTAAACTCGAAATTACGACTTTAAACACTCAGGATTGAGATTGAATTCGAAATTTCGAGATTGGATTCGAAATTAAAGTCGAAACTACGACTTAAATCTCGTGATTTAGAGTTTGAAGTTGAAATTTCGAGATGAAAGTGGCAATTTTGAGAGAACTGAATTCGTAATTTTCAAAAAGCGAATAACAAAAATATGTGGCCCGTTTGCGCTTCCGTATAAAACCATGGAATTTCAATACCGAACATTGACCAGCAAGAGATTGGAGAAAGAGAAGATGAAAATCATGGACTACCAGGAATATTTTCTGAATATTCATAATAGACCTTTGAAGTCTTCAAAACACACAAGAGCGAAACCGCTTCACTACGTCTGGGTACACATGCATATCGCATACAAAATTTAATAACTTATTCGGACAGAAATAGCACCCTCGACATTGTATTAAAAATCCTAGCGTCCTTTCCAGGATTCATTTTATTAGAAAATGTGGAAAGTTTATTACCCCAACATAATATAATGAGATGAAAACTTGGGACGAACTTTGTGTTCCTTCATATTCTGTATGAAAAGTTTATTTCGTAGACGTTGCTTCCACGTTTCCTTGATGAAACTTTTTCTGAAGATGAATGAATGAATTCGTTCCTGAAATTCAAATTTTTTTTTCGGTAGAGTAGACTTTTTCCGTTCAGTTTTCATGATTTTAGTCAACTTGAAACAGTAATTATTCAGGTGTACGAAACCGTTACCAAGAAAATGATCGTAAAGGAAGAAAAAAGTGATATACACTGATGAAATTTGCCGAAATGTTTGATTCAAATTTCGCGGGCTACGTTTTTTTAAGAACAAAACTGGAAAATCCTTAAGACGCTCTTTAAGCGGTGCCTATGCTTGGAGATTAAGTCCATTTGGAAAACCATTCTCAGGAAGATTATTCCACATAAACGGCGTTCTCCAAATGAAATAGTTCTTAAACAGTGAAGTTCGAGGTTTACTGAGTTGAACCTCAAAACAATGAGCAGCCACAGTCCGTCGAGTATTTCTGATATGTACCGCTCTTGGTGGAATCAAATATGCCCAAGTTACTTGAACACTTCCTGTGAAATTATCTATAAATGAGTGACAAATCTCCAACTTTTCTTCGACGTTCTAGGCTATCAAGGTTGCTAGTGATGTTCGCGTCTCCAACTAATAGCTCTTTTCTGGATGGAATCCAGCAGCATCAGGGTATGTTTGAGGACGGAGCTCCATACATGAGAACAATACTCCAAATAAGGTCTGATCTGAGCTTTACAAAGCATCAACATTTGCTGAGGTGTGTACAGTTTTCACGTTCGGAACAGTGTTCTAAGCTTTTGAGAAGCAGCCTTTGCAACGCTGGCAGTGTATTACATCTGAGGAAGACTACTTTGAAGTTGTCAAAGAACAAATAAATATTTTTTGAAAAAAATTAAAATTCACCTTATTTTTTGAAGTTTCGGCTAATTTTTCACTCTATTCCCGAATTTTTCGTCTTCATTCAACAGAGGTATCGTGGATTCGGCTAGCTTAATGCTAAGCCAGCAGAAAGAAATGTTTTGTTGAATCCAAGTAGGTTCCTATTGCCCTCTATCGCCGATTTTTTATATGTGGGTTCTGTTAGCGTATTCAAAAACACTTAATTGAAAGATTTTCACTAAACCGTTTTACAAAAACGCAACACATGTTTCGCCATACAATGGCTTCTTCAGCATCTTCTTCTTCGAGTACAGACACGCCCGAAGAAGGCATTGAATGGCGAAACACGTGTTGCGTTTTTGTAAAACCGTTTAGTGAAAATATCACAATAAAGTGTTTTTTGAATACGTTAGTTATGGATTCCTTCATATGATTTTGCTAGCTTTACCGTTAACCTGACAGTATCAAATCGAAATACTTTACTTTTTGGAAATATTGATGTTGTAATAGATTTTGCAAAATCAAAATTTCATTGTCATTGTTTAAAAAAAATTCTGTTTAAAATCTGTTTTTCCGTTAATCAGCTGCCGCCCTCATACGAACGACAGCTCTCAGAAGTTGAGAAACTTGTGCGAGCTAAGGACTAACGAGGTCCTACCTCTTAACGTGTGATTCCTAATACGGTTGCAGAATCATTCCAGCTTCAACCAGATAAATTCTCTTGAGAAAAATATCTGGTCGAGGCAGGAATCGAACCCACGGTCTTCCAATCGTGAGTCGGGCGCACTACCACCGCGGCCAATTCCACAACTTGTCAATGTCATTGAATATTTGGGTGACTACCTCAGGCACAAGTGGTAGAAAAATAACTTCAAGTGTGGGAGAAATATATTGAGAATTTTGGAGTATTTTTGACTACTTTGACCTCCCATCGCCAAATTTCAATGTGTTTGCTTTTTCAAAAAATCAGTAGTTTTATCGTGGTAGAATTAAATCAAAATACACTTTTTGGAATGTTCGATCTTTCTCATTTTAGGCTTCTTCATGGCATTAAGTTTGGGTTGCTTCAGTGCCCTATTGATTGATTTTTAGGTCCTCTATCAAATTAAATATTTGGATGACTACCTCAGGCACAAGTGGTGGAAAATAATTTTTTGGATTAATTCTTTTAGTGTGGGAGAGGAATTTATTGAGAAATTCAGGGTCATTTTAGGCTCCTTTGACCCCTTATCGCCAAAATTCAATGTGCACATTTAAAAAAAAATAGTTAATCTACCGTCAAGTGGCAGAACGAAATCGAAATTCACATTTTGTAAATTTTGTTTATTTCAGGCTTGTCATTGCGCTATTTATCAATTTTTCGCTTCTCTATTTAATAATATTAAATAGACACATGTGATAGAAACTGCTCATTTTTGGCTCCTGTTTTGTCTTCTTACGTCGAAATTCGATGTATAGTTTTGAAAAAAAAAATCAATGGATTCTGATAACTTTACTGTTGAGCTGGCAGAACCAAATTAAAATACGTCACTTTTTAGAATCCAATTGTTACTGGATAATGGAATATTTGACGACTTCATCATTTAATGATATCATTCCGCCCTACCAGATGGCAATAGATGTGAGTCGTCCTGTTATTCCCTGTACTTTCTTCTGGAAATTAAATATTTCGGAAAGTGAAAGATTTTGATTTAGTCACTAATTGAAAAAAATCACAGGGGAAATTCTACATCAGTTGTTTTGTCGTGGCAAATCCATCAGGCTGAATCGGTGCATCTTAATGGAGTAACCAAGAAATGGAATGATCAAATCTTTGATATGAAGTTTGAAAATACAGAACAAAACAAAGTTTATTGAAAAAAAAACTAAACAGCACAGAGTTTGACACTGCAGTGGCAAAACCTTTTTCGAGCATACCTCTGGCTAAACCTAGACATTTGTTTCAACTTGGTTTATCAATTAGTATATGCTCTTTCAATATAATACAAGTTCCATTCAACCTCGGCCTACCACCCCTAATTTTCTTCTCTCTAATCATGACTCCGGCCATGAAAGCCTCTGTTATTATATGCTTCTTTATATTAGGTTATTTCTAAAAGTTTTGTCCGTTTTTATGAGTCTACTATAAACTAATAAAGCGAAATTTGAATCAGTGTACTTTTGCCAATGTGATATAAGTCGACTAATTTCCTCAGCATAATAGTTGTGTGCTCGGGATTCAATGAAGTCGACGAAAGCACTGAAAAATTACAAACTGCAGACACGTGTTTCTGGCTTATTGGCCTCATCAGTTCGGTTTTGCTAAGCAAGGCTGAATTGAGATTATTAACTTTTTATGGAAAACGATGAATTGCTGGAGATGAAAATACTATAATCTATGTGGTGATTTCAATAGATGAATGTGTGGCGTCTAACTCCTGGACTCTATACTTACTAGACCAAGTATCTGCTGCTAGCAATTTTTGAGTGATTTTTCCATTAACTTTCTTCATTTTGTAATTGAGGTTTTGATTCTATTTTGGAATGATTGAGAATGCCACTCTCCTATTCGGAGTTAAAAATTGTAATGGTTCTTCATCTTTGAAGTTTTTTAATACCTCAGTGTTTTTTCATGATCCTGTATTTCTTCGTCCAAATTTAAAATTTTCGCGGAGATTTCCTTACTGAGTAAAACCTTCTCAGTTTAGTACTTTGTAGACTTGATAAATCACACAGTCCTTTAATCTATTCAGGAATAAAAATTTTCAGATCTTTCATTTCATATAATTTTTTCACTTCACCGAAAAACGCCTTGAGTTATTTGGGAAAGAAAGTTTTTGGCCTCCTATTTCTCCATCTTGATACAAAAAATCTTCCAAAGAAAGGAAGGAAGCTATCAATTTCAGAAATCAACGCTACAAAGATATGTAGATCATGCAAAGAAGTAACTTTCAGACACAAACTAGAAAAAATACCTTTCGAAACAGCTATTTTCATATGATTACACGAAAGAAAAATATTTTCGAAACAAATACTTCTATATGAACGCTGAATTATACGAAAAACACTTTTCTCTATTTCCTTCATATTCCAAACATTCGTAATGGAATCGAATCAGATATCATTCACAGGATTCCTACACAATATAATTAATGAAATGATTCGAGAGGGCTTTTTTCCAGTTTGTGTCTGAACTCCTTTGCAAGAACTACACATTTTTGAAATCGATTGCTTGGAATATTCCCCACATTTTTTTTTAACAAGAAGGAGACGTAGAAGGCCAAAGCCTCAAGTTAGTTACACATTTAATTTCATAAAAGTTCCAATGGATTGTAGTTCAAGAAAGTGTCACTGTCAGATCATTCTAAACTTTATCTCCATAATGGACGGGAATAATTATAACCGGACTGTAATTCAAGAAGATTTTTCCCACAAGCTAAGCTTTCTTCGCTTCGCTTCTGAATTTCTCGTCGCGTTGAGAGGAATTCTCGTTAACAAGCATTCGTCCGAGCACAATATGAAATTTAATATGTTGCGCTCAGATTCTTATTAGTAATTAAGAACGAGTGTCGTTGACATAATAATTTTATATCATCAAATAAACGTCGTCAGCTTCGCTTTCGGGGAATAAACAGACACCAGTTTCGTGTATTTCATTCCACTGGGCGATGAAGTGAAAAGTGGCAGAAACTTTCAGTCTGTAGGTTCGAGTTCAACTTAGGATTTCATCTAGATGAAAGAAAGCAAAAATGATTGGAAATTGATGAGTTTCATATGAACTTCACAAGAAAATCTTGATTTCAATAGTTAATGGAGATGTACGATTACTACAGGAAAATCCCTAAGATCGTTTACTTAGATTATTCATTATGTCGCAATTGCCAGATTTATGGATAGGAATTATACGTCCCCTTTGGAAACACTACTTTCAACAACGCTATTGAAGATTATATTCAGAAGTCTTATTAGTTTTTCCATATAACCTAAAACCTAAAAGTACCAAAACCAATGAAAGTATATGAACCACTAAAAGTATAAAAACATTTGAATGCATAAAAACAAAAGTAAATTGAATAAATTTGACGTAAATCATTCCAACAGGACACATATACCACTTGCTCTAAATTAAGAAATGAGTAAAGAAACGTACAACAGAAGCTTGGTTAGATCTAAAAGAAAAAGTTCAAGTGATTTGAAAATCTTTTTAATGTAACTGACCAATGAAAATCCATATCAATATAAGTAGATGAATGAAATTAATGAAATCATTAAAACAATCATTTCAATGAAGAAACATAAAACTGTAAACAAATTTTTAGGAAAGTATAGGCATAAATTCTTTCTATGTGAAGGAATCGGATCATTTTGAGAAATCCACATTTTGACAGAACCTAAAAATTGTTATTGCATAATGGAATGTATACTAATTTTCCTCAAACTGTACCAAATCACAAGAAAAACTTAATTTAACAGTTTATTCACAGGGATTTGTAATTTTGAAGTAAAATTATCTCACTGTATATTTCTTACTCGAGGGAAGGTAATGTTATTCTTGTAAACAAATTGAAATATCTTGTAGTCCTATTTTGACTTGTCTGTTTATTGCTAATTCCACCAAAACGGTTATCCCTCCTAAAGCGTGAGCAAGTTTCAATCTAATAGTTGATCTTGAGTGAAATTCGTTTTATCTCCGCACCAACGTATCGCACAAACACAATTTAAGCCAGGAAGGCACATTCTGGAGATAAAGCCACAAGGAAGGCAGAGTGTGGGCTTTTCAGATAATCTTAACCGTCTGTTCTCCGGTCCTGCTGATTACGCAGAGTTTACTGCCATACAATTTCTGTCTGAATAACAGATTCCTTGATTATTCCGTCAGAATACATCTTGGAAGATGAAATATATCTTCTCCTACATATGTTGCAAATTTTATTCAAATTATAGTCTTCTCAACGAAACGGCTTCTTATATTGTCTACTCGATCATACATATCAGGTTGTTTCAAACGTTTAGTCTGTTTTTATGAGTCTACTTGAAACTGTTATATCTCAGTGAATAGTTGTCATGTCATAAGGCAACTTTTTCTGAGAGAATTTTAAATGATTTTTCGAAACATAATTTTCAGACTGAAATCAACATTATAAGGAATTTGAAATCAAAAGCAATTGCCATTTCCAATTCTGAGTTCCATAACAAAAATCTCTAATTAATTGGAATTATCTAGTAAAAAATAATTTTCCTGGAGCTCTCATTGGAAAAATAATGAAAGAAAGAAGTTTCTCCTCCCAAAATACAGGGGTGAAACCCAAATATCACAAAATTCCATTTGTACAAAATGTAGCTGATAAAATTGGAATGCTACTCAGTGTCTGTTCAGAAT
>NW_019291641.1:0-26528 GCF_000500325.1 Leptinotarsa decemlineata
TATAAAGAGTATACTTTTCTTAGGAAAAATTTTGAATGGCCATGTAGATAGCATTTTTCTCTCCTGTCAAATCTGTTTTTATGTTCCGCTGCCAGGTATTCGTCCGCGACAAACTACTTTTCATGTCAATCAACATGAATCCCCCATTGACAGAATTTGCTCAATGTACTTATAATAAATACGCAAATATCATTAGGTTTGGTGTCTTCGAGGTATAATATTCAAAACTCAAATCTAACCTATCTAAATCTAAACTTTCCCACATTCCAGCAGAAATCTTTCATATTTTATATCTCAATTCAATCAGTGAATATGATTGACCTTGACGATTATTTGAATAAAAAATTAATGGAATGGGTATCAACAGACTACCTTGTGGAATTCCTAAAATGGACACCAATATGTATTGGCACAATCATGTCGTTGGAATTGCAAAGGCTGCTTCTCACAACCTTGAAACACACCTTTATCAATTGAAATAACACAAATAAAATATAACTTAGTACGTATTCTATTTCAAGTTGCCTAGTTAACCTACTACTGATAAGTTTCCTATCTAGCTTATGTGTGTGCGAATCAAACTGATGCGATGTAAATATTTTCAAATCTGTGTTATGCACACGAAACATTCAACTTCGTACCATTTGTTCGGAAATGTGTGGGGGAGCATTCCACAGCGCACCGCGTACTTACCTTAGTTCAGCGTGCTTGCTCCTGTTTTGTTTTGTTGAAACAAGCACGAGCGCGTATCGAAATCGATAGTGGGGGAGTGGGAAAGCACTGAAAGCAGACTGCCAGTCATCAGTCGTAGCACAAACAGCAGAGTAACCGGACATTTGTTTTATGATTTCTGTCGTTTTCGTTCGTTTGATAAAAAATCTTTCAGTACCTACGTTGATATGTATCCTAAAAAACGAAAAGTCGACAGTGAAGATAGTAGGTTTTTGGCAGAATGGGTTGAACCATATTGTTTTACGCTGCCTGATAGACCTCAAGCGGTTCCAGTGTGCCTTATATGCAATAAAACTGTCGCTATTGTTGAAAGTGGAATTTTAAAGCGACACTACGAAACAACTCATTAGCAATTCCACATAAACTTTCCTCTTGGCAGTCAGGCTCGTAAAGAAAAAATTCAGATAGATCTCAGTTCTTACGAAAAGAGTACAAAATTACTAGTTCGTTGCATGAGTGATCAAGAAAAATCCACGGAAACAGCGTTACCTGTGTGCTGGACGTTTAATAAACATCAGAAACCATTTTCAGATTCTGAGATAGTGAAGGAATGTATGTTGGCAATAGTTACGTCACTTTTTGAAGAAAAAAAAGATGTCTCAAAGTATTCCATTGTCAGCGAGAAGTAATAAACGAAAAACTAAAATTTTAGCTGCGTACATTGAACACAGTCTTTTTGTAAAAGGCACCTTGCTATGCCACAGCACTTAATGAATCATGTGACATTTGTTGATGATGAACAAATGTCAATTTATGTAAGATGTTTTGACATAGAGTGTCAGATTTTTAGGTAAGAGTTGCTAGCAATATTGCCATTGAAAGGTTACACTCGAGGAGAATATTTATTCAAGGTCATTGATGAATTTATTACTAAATCTAACATTAGTTAAGATAAAATGGTGTCGTCGCTTTCAACTGATGGGGCCCCAGCAATGATTGGCTGAGAAAAAGGTGTAGTAAAGAGAATCAGTGATAAAAATTCAGGTCTAATATCGTATCAGTGCATAATTTACCAGGCAGCCCTTTGTGAAAAACTTAGTGCTACACTCAAAGAAATGATAGACAACCTGGTCATGTTGATTATTTTATAAGATCCCATTCTGCTCTTCAGCACCGACATTTCAAAGAGTTCCTTTCTGAATGTGATTCTGCATTTTCTGACTTACCACAACACAACAATGTTCGTTGGCAAAGTAAAGGTCAAGTTATTGAAAGTTTCTGACTAATAAAAAAACAAGTATCCTCCTTTTTGCAAAACTTTGATACGCAGGGAGCCAGAAAGCACTTTGAGTTTATAAAAAACGAGCGCAATATGCTGGTTGTGGCTTTCCTGAAAGATATATGGAAAATTAATATGTGATCTGATACAAAGCGTGTCTGCTTTTCGTCGTAAGCTGGATATCTTTGAAAAATATATCGTTAAAAAAAATTTATTCATTTTCCGACAATTCTTGACTTCAAAGATGAGATCTCTGAAGAAGACACTGCAGAGTTTGTAAAATTTCTGGCCGATCTTAAGAACGAGTTTGCTACAACATTCCAAGACATTACAGAGATGGGCAGGCTATCACCGTTTCTTGAATCTCCATTTAAATTGATGCAGCGGCAAAATGGACAGATGTGGCTGCCAAGTTATTTAATCTGGCAAAGCCATCACTTCAAATGAAGATAATTGGTTTACAAGAAGATGTGTCATTGCAAATGTATAGAACGGTATCCTCTGAAGAATTTTGGGCCAAACATGTCCCAGAAAAATATGAAAATTGTAAAAGACTAGCTATCAATTTGGCCACTATGTTTGTCTCGACATACATATGTGAAACATCTTTCTCAAAGATGATTTTTTTGAAAAACAAATATCGTTCAAGATTAACGGACGCCCACATGGAAGACCAACTTCGAATTTGCTGTTTCTCTCGAGAACCAAACTATTCAAAATAAATGTTGAGCCTAGTTTTGTTAAAGCTGACTTCCGACAACTTACGGTAGGTGGTATATTCAGTAGGCCCCTTTTATTTATATGATATTCATTTCAGACTTTGTGTTTTATCGAAGGATGGAAAGTTTTGATTTAATTTTTATTTTATCTCGGCCAAGGAGCAGTATGGTGACTGAAAAGAGAAGCCAAAATATATACAGTGAAATGTAGGATTACTCCAGAACATATCAATCTAAAAATAACCTGAACAATTATTTTTCGGAATGTAAACTAATGACACTGAATTTGCAGCAAAATAGGTACCTGCCGAGACCTACCTTTTACAAAACAACAATAACAACAAAAATGGCGTCTGTCAAATTGGGTCATCAGATCTGTCATTGGATATTAAAAACCAATACACTTGGCAACTCCGCTCTAGACATGATCAATTTTATTGGTCAACAGATACGCGGCAAATTTAAATTCTTGCTTTTCGAATTATTCTTTTTTCTGCAAATATAAAGAGATTTTGGTACCGATTAGGCTTGATAAGTATAATATACCCCTAACTCGATCAGTCTATAAGCAGTCAAAGCCCATTGATTATTCTCAGCAATGTTTGAAGCTGTTCCACCATAAAAAACCCAAATTTATGTGGCGATATGTGAAAATGGCTGAAACATTGCTTCATCATTTCACACCAGAATGAAAAAAATCGTCATCTGAGTTGACTGCACGTGGTGAACCGACTCCAAAGCTTGCAAAAACGCAACAGTCAGCTGGAAAAGTTATCGTATCAGTATTTTGAGATGCTGATGGTATAATATTTGTCGACTATTTTGAAAATGGAAAAACTATATGGCCTCCAGCGACTTTTTCCTCTTCTAAGACGTCAAAAGAAAGTTCGCTGGGAAGAAATTCAGCTCCGAACAAGAGGTAATCGTCGAAACTGAGGCCTATATTGAGGCTAAAAACACATCTTACTATAAAAATGGTATCGAAAAATTGTTTGACTGCTTTAATAATTGCATCGCCCTCGAAGGCAACTATATTGAATAATAAAATCAAATTTAAAAAAATGTGTTGGCCGATGAACTCTTCAGACCAACTATTTTATTGTGTAGGAATCCTGTGAATGATATCTGATTGAATTCCATAACGAATGTGTGGAATATAAACTAACCAGAGAAAAGTGTTTTTTTTTTGTATAATTCAGTGTTCATACAAAAGTATTTGTTTCGAAAGGGCGTTTTCTTCCAGTTTGTTTCTGACAGTTACTTCTTTGCATGATTTACACATCTTTGTGAGGAGTTTTCTTAAAAAGTATTTGCTTTCTTCCTTTCTTTGAAATATTCACATATTTTAGATATAAAAATTGAGATGTAGACAACCAAAATGTATCTTTCCCAAAAATATTGAATTTGAAAGAGCCCTTCATGCCGCCAGATGTAGTTTTTGGAGAAGACCCGATAAACATCGCAATTTCTCAGTTATATAAACACTCCGTAAGTAATTGCCACGATTTGCTGACAACGAGCAAAGTTATTACATTTCGTTTCATCTCAGAATCTGAGTTATGAACGTTAGCATGAGTTATTCATGAAGTGAATCAGTAGTCGCCATTTTTCGATCAATTTAAAAGCCAACCTCGTGCGAGGAGTTTGCGATGAATATATTACACAGGTTTCAAGATTGGATTGCTGAATTGACGCAGGAGATTCTTCTTTTTATAATTTCATGAAATGCATATTCTTATACCAGAACCTGCCATTTTGAAAGCAAAATAAAGAATGCTGGTGTTGGAAAAATTATGAACAATGATGTTTACTTTGTTCGATTGATGGCCTATTCATTCTATAAACATTCATACTGAATATACGATTAACAAAATAACGTTTGTCTGATTTCTACTATACTTTCACGGGAGATGTTCAAGTGACTTGGCACATTTGATATCACCAAGAGCGGTACATATCAGAAATACGCGACGTACTGTGGCTGCTCATTATTTTGAGGTTCAACTCAGTACACCTCGAACTTCGATGTTTGATAACTCTTTCATCTACAGAACTGCGTTTATGTTGAATAAACTTCCTAAGAACGTTTTTCCAAATCACTAGTGATTCAAATCCAATGTGAATGACTACTTTCGCACAGGCACCGCTCTGAGAGTGCCTTAAAGATTTTCCTGTAGTGCTTGTGTTTTGTCTGGGATAAATATTCATTTGACAATCGAAGTCAACTGATAATATCTGAGACATTGAATAATGCCATCGCCCTCCGCTGACCTGGCTCGAAAGCTTTGCAAATGGGCATCTTCCTTCTATCTAGCACCACCACTGTCAGGGGAACTCATACTCCTCCGAACTCACCCTCCCTTTCGTGCAGTCGGCGCGTAACGACGGCCGTACGAAGGGACGAGTCCACTGGGGTAGAAGATCCATTTTTATTCATTTTCCATTGAAATAAAATTACAATCCATTCTTTACCATGAAATTAACAAACTCCTTTTCCCTATTACACAAGGGTACTATCTTCCCTTCTGTGGTCGCTCTTGATGGATAGTTTGCTTAATGCCCTCGACAGAAGAAAAGTAGATCTGCAAGCTTATGCATATGACCTTGTCATCATGGCAAAGTCTACGTCGGGAAGGGTAGCTTGTAGTATCATCCAAAGCCCGATGGACGTTGTTCACAGTTGGTGCCTGAGGGAGCAGATCTCTGTCAACCACAGCAAAACTATGATAATCCCCTTCACCAGGAGGAAAAAATTGGGCGATCTAACGCCACTTTCCTTCAATGGTGAATTCATTCGATTTGGAACGGGGTGAAATATCTTGGCATGATAAAAAACTCACCTGGAACGCTCACTTGGAAAAAGTTTTACACAGAGTCAGAGTGTCCCAATGGACATGTCGAATGATTTGTGGTAAAACTTGGGATTTAGGTCCCAAACAAATCCACTGGATTTATGTGATGATTGTCAGACCAACGATAACTTATGGTGCAATTACCTGGTGGCCGAATGCTTTACAGAAAACGGCCCAGGCGAAGCTTTCTGGCTTAAAGAGACATGAATGTCTGGCCATCAGTAGTGCCATCAATACCATACCATCAGAGGCCATGGTGATCCTTGTAGATCTACCTCCTCTCCACATTTTTCTGGAGAGAGAGGCTAGATAGACTGCATATAGACTTGTGCACATAGCCAATTGCACAAATCAATTCAATGCAGAGTGCAACAGACTATTGGTTGACAATGGAAATTACCTCTGATTCTTTTATATTTGTTACGACCGGTTTCGTTTAAACCATTCTTGAGAATGGTTTAACAAAACAAAACACCATATTAAAGTGTGATATTTTTTAGCATAAACGTATTTACAACGTTTTGATGTGCAAGTGCTATTTGTTTTGTTTACAGTGGGTTAAGAAAATCAATTTGAGCAAAAAATTGAAATTTCAAGAGGTTTTCGTTGGATTATATATCACAACTTTCGACGTGGCTCATCTCAACAAGAATGTGTCGATGAACTCAGTTCTTTGTATTGCGATACAGCACCATCAAAAGCCACAGTATATCGCTGGTATAGTGAATTCAATCGTGGTCATAGTTAGGTCCCCGACGAATTCCGTGAAGATCGTGAACAGATAATGCAAGATCGTCATGTGACATATGGTGAGATAGCACATTAATTCCACCTCATTACATTCGATTTTGAATGAAGCTGTAAAAAAACTGTCCCCGTTGGATACCTCATAATTTATCAATCGCTCAAAAAAGGCTCGCGTTAAGTGGTGTAAGGAAATGATTGAAAAGTTCGACCGTGGTGCTTCAAAAGACGTGTATAAAATCAATCGTGACAGGTTGAGAATCATATATATATTCATATTAGCTGGAAACAAAACAGCAACCTACAAAAGTTGTTCGCAGAAGAAGCACAGCGAAGCAAATGGTCATCTGTTTCTCCAGCCGAATGGGTCATGTAGCCACTGTTCGGCTTGAGTAACATAGAACGGTCAATTCTACGTGGTTAATGATCGTTTGTTTGCCGGAAGTTTTCGGAGACATTAGTAAAACTAACCGCCGCCATCATGACAATCAGTGCTCTCACACATCTCGTCAAACAGGTGAATTTTTGAGCAGTCAAAACATTGATGGCTCATCCTCCGTACAGTCCAGATTTGACACCCAATGACGTCTTCTTGTTCCCGAATATCAAAGGTAAATTGCGTGGTCAACGATTTACGGGCGCCACAAAAAAAGGATCTTGTGACCCAGACTATAGTTGAAAATTCCATTATTTACAACGGTATCAAAATATTCAATCACCTTCCTCAAGCTATAAGAACAATAAACGATCTTAGCGCTCTTAAGGAAGACTTGCTTCTTATGAGACCTTATTATAGCTTAACCATATATCCATAACTCGTCACCAGTTACGAACCTTTCCTTTTCTGTACATGTTATTTATTGTTTCAATTTCCTCAAAAATGAGTAATGTCACAAGACCTAGCAGACGACCTAACAAAATCTGTAATTTGGCTAACTTTAGTTCATTTTTGGATGTTGTTGTTCTTGGATGTTATTATTGAAACTGTAAATGAATATTCGACTACAAAATGAGTCCATAATACATATTCAATGCTTAAAGTTTCAACGAAGTTGAGGGGTTTTCTGAATGGGAGTAGATGTATTGAAAGAAATCGTTGGAATGTCATTTATGTGAAGAAAATCACTGTTTTTTATCAACATTTTTGAGGATTGTCACCTTTCATATTCTGAACAAATTATTTAAACAGAAAACTTCATAAAGGTGGTAAAGAAATAGACAGAATTATCAAATGCGACAAGTTACTGATAAATATAACTTTTTTCATTACATTTTTTTCAGACTATTGAAAATCCTCAGAAAGGTCGATAAAAAATCGTTTTTTATTTTCATCATCTCAATTTCATGAAAAATTTGTGGAAGAGTACTGAGCCACTTCAAAACTTTAACGAATACAGTAAATGTTTAAACTATGTCATGTAACATCAAATAATTGTCATAAACAATAACTGAATGTCGAAATTATCAGTTCGATTATTATCAGAATCTAATTCAGAATTATTTCAGGAGAACTAGAGGATCCTTCTACCTGATAACACATGAGAGCAAACCTTACGGCGTGAGAAGATAATTGCAACCAAAATCTACAATCTATTGTGGACTTCAGCAATCTACAATAGACATTATAGTGAACACAAACAAAAATCTTGATGATGACGTTGAATATACCTTTTCCAACAGAAATGATCTACATATTCAACAAATATTTACAAGTTCAAATGGGTGAAAATGCTTTACTAGTGATAGTTTTTCAACCCAAAATGTAACGTATTCAAAAAACACACTTTATTGTGAGATTTGCACTAAATAGTTTTACAGAAACGCAACACGTGCTTCGCCATACAATGGCTTCTTCTGGCTACTAACTATATTCCACATCAGTGTCGTTGCTTTTCGAGTTTGAAAGCCGTGGGTTTTTGGAATTTCTTCCTGACGTTTCGCTGGAGCGAGTGGCTAGCTTCTTCAGAGGTTGAACCATCATGGCTTGCTGTCCGATGACTACCTTTTAGGCTTCGTAAAGCATATTTATGCCTTGTCAGGTAATCATTTGTATTTATACCTGCATTTGTACCTTTACTCGTTCCTGCACTTGAACTTGGAACATTAACAATATTGCGGCCTGTTGTCCTGTTCGTTATTCTTGAATTCCTCAAAATGGGGTTCCATATTTGATTGAGGTTCACCGCTTCTTTTTTTCTGTGTGTTTGTGGATCTCTGTTGCCTCCCGTACCAGTCGGTTATGGTATCCCTGGTTGGGGGCAATTAGTTCTGTGTTCTCAAACAAAATTCTGTGGTCTCCTTCACTCAGTGCGTGTTCTGCCACAGCTGACTTACTTTGGCCAATATACAGTTTTGGGCAAGAGCCACAAGTCAGCTTATATACTCCTGATCTATTTGAGGTCAAAGTTTTGTCTTTGTTGTTTTAAATACATTTACTTAGACTATTATTCGTTCTGTAAGCTACGTTTACGCATTCTTTCTTTGAAAAACGGGCAATATTATTGGTTAGTTCGCCCGAATATAATCACCATTGTATGGCGAAACACGTGTTGCGTTTTTGTGAAACTATTCAGTGTCAATCTCACAAGAGTGTGTTTTTTGAATAGGTACGTTAGTTATGGTTTTTATCAAGTATCGGCCAATTCCACTATAAAACCCACAATGTGTTTCTTGAAGTATGAATTCATCCAAGCAAGGATATTTTGAAGGTATTTTGAATCTAATTCAATGCTGGAGATATACTGTTCCTGAGATCCTCAGATCAGTATATATGACCTGTTTAATGAGACTGTAATTGAATATTCAATAAATTGTATATTTTATTTTGTTTTAAATATATATCCTCACAAACCCAGGGGTGATATTTTCAACTATAGTGAAACAACAACCAACATTTTTTCTTTGGTTAATTTGAACATCAATATCAATTTGAGAAGTGGTCTGAGGTGAAAAAAAAACGAGAACGATGCACGCACTGGACACCCCAAAGGTTAGGTGAGGTTAGGTGCAAAGTGAGTGGGTCTATTCGACCCTCCACCGCATCCCGCAGGAGTTTATTGTGGCTTACACCTATTTACACTTGACCATAAAAACCAAGCTTCTTAAAATGAAGCCGATTAGTTTGTATGGTGAGTATTATTTCAGGTCATACGATAAGAGTACGGCTCTGCTGAACTCTAAAAACCTGATTTGATGCCCAGCGGGTCAGGCACAAAGTATGTGCTCTGCTGTTTCATCGTTTTCCAAACAGAGGTGACACACACTGTCTTCTAACAGTCTCTGCATATGATGATTCAAATGACAGTGACCTGTAAGAAGGTATGTTAGTCATCGTAGTTCACCCCTAATGTAGTCCAACAACTGTTTGGTATCAAGCATCGAAGGGTGAATAAACGCCTTGGAGTGTGCCAATCCTGGAAGATTGTGCCAGAAGTCCATAAATCTTCTTGCCATCCAGGTGTTCAATATTTGTTTGGCAAAGCCTAAAGCGATGCCAATAGCAGGTTCTGATCCAATGAAGCTGCTTACACTACCCTCCTTTGCAAGAGGATCAGCAGCCTCATTGCCTTCCAGGCCAGTATGTCCAGGAATCTAGACCAGAGACATTCTGTTAAGTCTTCCTATTGAGGAGAGTCGTTTTTGTCCATTTGCTACCAATTTAGACGTTGCTCGGTAGGAGCCAAGAGCATCCAACGCCGCGTGATGCCCCAAAGAGACGGTTTCCGACGAAAAAATGAAAAAAGTCCTCAAAATAATTTTGAATGACCAGAAAGTGAACTTTATCGAGATAGCTTTGTTATAAGTTTGTTCTTTGGTTTGTCTAAGGCATTCGACACTTTGTCATGAGAATTTCTGTTTAATAAGTTGATAAGTCTTGGTCTCCCAAACAATGTATTGGGATGGCTGAGGTCCTATATGGGGGAGCGCTGTATGTCAGTCAAATATGGAAGCTATGTAGGCAAATTGTCGAATGATTATGCCCCTAAACTGAGCGTTCCTCAGGGCTCAGTTTTAGGACTATCATTATTTATTATATTCATTGATGATGTGTCTAAATTTGTGAGGGACTGCGACATAACAATGTTTGCAGATGACACCACTGTTACAGTCACTGGACACACTATGGATGACGTGGCGGCCAAAAGTAGTAGCATTATCTTCTTGGTGTGAATTGTCTTGTCTAGAACACCTCAAACTCAGTAACAATGAATTTTCATAACAGAAAAAGTAATATTCAAGATTTAGTGTTCTTCATTCATGAAATAGTTATGTCACATGAAGTAAAATTCTTGGGAACAATTGTGGATGAATCTTTGAAACCTCAAACACAGTAACAATGAATTTTCATAACAGAAAAAGTAATATTCAAGATTTAGTGTTCTCCATTCATGAAATAATTATGTCACATGGAGTAAAATTCTTGGGAACAATTGTGGATGAATCTTTGAATTGGAACGCTCATATTGATGGTGTCCGCAAGAAATTCAATAAATTATTTTTTGCAATGAATCAAATGAAAAACTGTGTAGATTGAAGGAGTCTGATCAGGATCTACTATGCAATGGCTTTCTCACATATTTTCCTGAATAGATAGATAGATCTTTATTTAAATAGTAATCCTAATATACACATTCACTTGAAACAAATTTAGGCATAAATAAAATACATACATATAGAATAATTTTTTAAACCAGACATCATACATTACGGAGATTTCCAAGGTAATTAAAAGTGAGTATATTCACAACATAAAAAGAGTTACATGCGCGCACACACATACACACGAATGGTAAGTTGAAATTGAAAATAATTGCATCAAATATGTTCACCTAAAGGTGTGTATTCACCAAAAAAGCGAGCACGAGCGAGCATTCGTGTATGTTTGCTCGTGTTCGCTCATGTTCGCCCGTGTTTGTCCGACATATTGATGTCTCGTCCACACCAGAGCGAATATCTTCAAGTTCGTATTCGTAGTTGATCCATCTACTTTGTGCGAGTATTTTTTGATGTACCGCCTTCTTCTCCATCTTTTCTGAACGCGAACAAGCATACGTTCGCTCGCTCGCTAGCCCGTACTCACCAGCCGATTATTGATGCAGAATACTCGTTCACTCTTGTTCGCGCTTGTTCGCTCCTGCTCGCTTTTTTGGTGAATACGCACCTTGAAAGTGAGTACGGGCTAGCGAGCGAACGTATGTTTGTTCGCGTTCAGAAAAGATCGAGAAGAAGATGGTACATCAAAAGGTGCCCGCACAAAGTAGATGGATCAACTACGACTACGAACTTGAAGATATTTGCTCTGGTGTGGACGAGACATCAATATGTCGGACAAACACGGGCGAACATGAGCGAACACGAGCAAACATACACGAATGCTCGCTCGTGCTCGGTCGTACTCGCTTTTTTGGTGAACACGCACCTTAAGATTACATATCTTCACAACAAACTAAGAACAATATCCCGATGAACGACATAACAATAAAAATTCACTGATTAATTATGAAACATTTGAGATTCTTTTAAGCTATGAAGGGAAGAACTATTTTTCACTGAAGCAGGCATCTGGTTAAACTCATAGAATCCTTCGAAACACAAAGATTTCATTGTACTTCTACGATCTGTTCTAGGGGTGTAAAATTATCCCGGTTTCTGGTGAAAGTGGGTATCTACATATTCATGAAGAATCAAATAGTTTTGGAGAAAATTTTTTGCCAAAAAAATTATCCTATCAAATTTGTCTATTTCTAGTCATGTGTGTCGAAATAACCAATGAAACCATCATTACACTGATAACTACCCATGGATAGTTTTCACGGGTAGTTATCACTTATGTCATGACATTGCTAAGCAACCAACACAATAAAGTTGTTTGACATTTCAGTAATTCAATTTATTTCGAAAATGTNTACTTTAATAAGGTCTGGAGAAAATAATAGTAATGAGCAGTAATGAAAGTGTGGCTGAATTATTGTGTTATATACATGCCTTGGAGGTGCGGTTCGGATTTCAACAGGATGTTCATAGGACAGTAACTAATTCTGAGACTAATTTTTGATATGAAATATCGTGAAAGTTGTAAAACAGTATTGATAATTATGACACTGTTGTCTGTCCCAGCACTGTATATTTTCAAATGTGTAGTCTTTGTCATGAAGTAATCGACCTTGCCTTCCTGCTGGAACCATGGACAGGAAATACAGAGCGAGTAACCGGACTGAGCAATATTCCTGATGAGGTAATAGCGTGCCATGAGGTGAAACCCAGAGCATGTCTGGTCATCAGGAAATGTATTTACCATTTTTTGCTTACAGGCCTCTGCACCCAAGATGTGGTATAGCCATCCAAATTTCCCTATCGGGCAAGAAGGGTAAGACGAATTTTATCGCCTGCTCCTCCTACTTTCCGGGATACTATACCTCCTATTGCTGTTAGACGACTTATCGACTATAGCAAAAGGAACAAACTACAAATAGTAATAGGATGTGACCTCAATTCACACCATGCAGCGTGGGGCAGCACGAATATAAACCGTAGGGGTGAGTTACTCTTTGATTATATACTAGGGAAGGGGCTGTCTGTAATTAATGAGGGCTCGGATCCAACTTTTGTCACTAGTAATAGGCAAGAGGTATTAGATTTTACTATCAGCTCACATTCTCTGAGCAACAAGATACACTATTGGTCTGTATCTACTGAACCTTCTTGTTCATACCATAGATATATTCTTTTCAATATTGAAACAGGTCTAAGACCAGTAGTGGTCTTAGACCGGTTTCTGTACTGGTCTAAGACCAGTAGTGGAATATCGTGACTCAAAATCCACTGATTGGAGGACGTACTTTGAGGACGGAATCAGTACTATTCATGATATGGATACAGTAGCGACGCAATTTCGCGAAGCAGTGATCTCATCCTATCATGAGAACTGTCCACTGAGGGTCAAAAGAGATAACCACAACTCTTCTTGGTGGAACAAAAGCCTTGAAAATAAAAGAAAAGGAGTTGGACGACTATTCAATCGGGCTAAAGATTCAGGTAACTGGGAGCTTTATAAAACCACTCTAGTGTCATACAACAAGGAAATTAGAAAGGCAAAACAGGAGTCTTGGAGGAAGTTCTGTGAGAGTATCTCTGATTTACCTGGCTGTGCAAGAATTCACAAGATTCTCTCTAGAGAGCCGACTGCTGAAATTGGGTCGCTTAAACGACACGATGGAACATTTACGACCTCTAGTAAAGAAACGTTAGAACGTTTGATAGAAAATCACTTTCCTGGAAATCTGACTCTTGATAACAACAGACCGCCCATCTTCGAGGGCGCTAAACGCCCAAAAAAGAAGACTGGGACGTCGCAAAAAAGGTTATCATAGCACCGGTAGTTGAATGGGCTATCAAGTCTTTTCAGCCTTTCAAATCTCCCGGAGAGGATGGTATATTTCCAGCTCTTCTTCAAAACCGACTAGAAATAATTTTACCTATTCTCATAAAATTGTATAGAGATAGTTTGGATATACCACCCAGTTGGTTGGCAGCAAGGGTGATACATATACCTAAAGTGGGCCGGAGAGAGCCACACCCCAAATCGGTACGACTAATCAGCCTTACATCCTTCCTGCTGAAAGGACTTGACATATCATATCAGGAGGGTAGCATTATATGCATCCCCACTTGTACTCGAACTGATCCAACAAAAGCTTCTGAGGTAATAATACCATTAATCATATGATAAAATTCAATTAATTTATACAGTGAAATGTAGGATTACTCCAGAACATATCAATCTAAAAATAACCTGAACAATTATTTTTCGGAATGTAAACTAATGACACTGAATTTGCAGCAAAATAGGTACCTGCCGAGACCTACCTTTTACAAAACAACAATAACAACAAAAATGGCGTCTGTCAAATTGGGTCATCAGATCTGTCATTGGATATTAAAAACCAATACACTTGGCAACTCCGCTCTAGACATGATCAATTTTATTGGTCAACAGATACGCGGCAAATTTAAATTCTTGCTTTTCGAATTATTCTTTTTTCTGCAAATATAAAGAGATTTTGGTACCGATTAGGCTTGATAAGTATAATATACCCCTAACTCGATCAGTCTATAAGCAGTCAAAGCCCATTGATTATTCTCAGCAATATTTGAAGCTGTTCCACCATAAAAAACCCAAATTTATGCGGCGATATGTGAAAATGGCTGAAACATTGCTTCATCATTTCACACCAGAATGAAAAAAATCGTCATCTGAGTTGACTGCACGTGGTGAACCGACTCCAAAGCTTGCAAAGACGCAACATTCAGCTGGAAAAGTTATCGTATCAGTATTTTGAGATGCTGATGGTATAATATTTGTCGACTATTTTGAAAATGGAAAAACTATATGGCCTCCAGCGACTTTTTCCTCTTCTAAGACGTCAAAAGAAAGTTCGCTGGGAAGAAATTCAGCTCCGAACAAGAGGTAATCGTCGAAACTGAGGCCTATATTGAGGCTAAAAACACATCTTACTATAAAAATGGTATCGAAAAATTGTTTGACTGCTTTAATAATTGCATCGCCCTCGAAGGCAACTATATTGAATAATAAAATCAAATTTAAAAAAATGTGTTGGCCGATGAACTCTTCAGACCAACTATTTTATTGTGTAGGAATCCTGTGAATGATATCTGATTGAATTCCATAACGAATGTGTGGAATATAAACTAACCAGAGAAAAGTGTTTTTTTTTTGTATAATTCAGTGTTCATACAAAAGTATTTGTTTCGAAAGGGCGTTTTCTTCCAGTTTGTTTCTGACAGTTACTTCTTTGCATGATTTACACATCTTTGTGAGGAGTTTTCTTAAAAAGTATTTGCTTTCTTCCTTTCTTTGAAATATTCACATATTTTAGATATAAAAATTGAGATGTAGACAACCAAAATGTATCTTTCCCAAAAATATTGAATTTGAAAGAGCCCTTCATGCCGCCAGATGTAGTTTTTGGAGAAGACCCGATAAACATCGCAATTTCTCAGTTATATAAACACTCCGTAAGTAATTGCCACGATTTGCTGACAACGAGCAAAGTTATTACATTTCGTTTCATCTCAGAATCTGAGTTATGAACGTTAGCATGAGTTATTCATGAAGTGAATCAGTAGTCGCCATTTTTCGATCAATTTAAAAGCCAACCTCGTGCGAGGAGTTTGCGATGAATATATTACACAGGTTTCAAGATTGGATTGCTGAATTGACGCAGGAGATTCTTCTTTTTATAATTTCATGAAATGCATATTCTTATACCAGAACCTGCCATTTTGAAAGCAAAATAAAGAATGCTGGTGTTGGAAAAATTATGAACAATGATGTTTACTTTGTTCGATTGATGGCCTATTCATTCTATAAACATTCATACTGAATATACGATTAACAAAATAACGTTTGTCTGATTTCTACTATACTTTCACGGGAGATGTTCAAGTGACTTGGCACATTTGATATCACCAAGAGCGGTACATATCAGAAATACGCGACGTACTGTGGCTGCTCATTATTTTGAGGTTCAACTCAGTACACCTCGAACTTCGATGTTTGATAACTTTTTCATCTAGAGAACTGCGTTTATGTTGAATAAACTTCCTAAGAACGTTTTTTCAAATCACTAGTGATTCAAATCCAATGTGAATGACTATTTTCGCACAGGTATCGCTCTGAGAGCGCCTTAAATATTTTCCTGTGCTTGTGTTTTGTCTGGAAAAAATATTCATTTGGCAATCGAAGTCAACTGATAATATCTGAGACATTGAATAATGCCATCGCCCTCCGCTGACCTGGCTCGAAAGCTCTGCAAATGGGCATCTTCCTTCTTTTTAGCACCACCACTATTAGGGAAACCCATACTCCTCCGAACTCACCCCCCCTTCGTGCAGTCGGCGCGTAACGACGGCCATACGAAGGAACGAGTCCACTGGGGTAGAAGATCCATTTTTATTCATTTTCCATTGAAATACAATTACATTCTTTATCATGAAACTAACAAACTCCTTTTCCCTATTATACAAGGGTACTATCTCCCCTTCTGTGGTCGCTCCTGATGGATAGTCTGCTTGATGCCCCCGACAGAAGAAAAGTAGATCTGCTAGTTTATGCATATGACCTTGTCATCATGGCCCGATGGACGTAGTTCACAGTAGGTGCCTGAGGGAGCAGATCTCTGTCAACCACAGCAAAACTATGATAATTCCCTTCACCAGGAGGAAAAAATTGGGCGATCTAACGCCACTTTCCTTCAATGGTGAATTCATTCCATTTGGAACGAGGTGAAATATCTTGGCATGATAAAAAACTCACCTGGAACGCTCACTTGGAAAAAGTTTAACACAGAGTCAGAGTGTCCCAATGGACATGTCGAATGATATGTGGTGAAACTTGAGATTTAGGTCCCAAACAAATCCACTTAATTTATGTGATGATTGTCAGACCAATGGTAACTTATGGTGCAATTACCTGGTGGCCGAAGACTTTACAGAAAACGGCCCAGACGAAGCTTTCTGGCTTACAGAGACATGCTTGTCTGGCCATTAGTAGTGCCAGACAAGCATGCCATTAATACCATACCATCAGAGGCCATGGTGATCCTCTCCACATTTTTCTGGAGAGAGAGGCTAGATAGACTGCATATAGACTTGTTCACATTGCCAATTGCACAAATCAATTCAATGCAGAGTGCAACAGACTGTTGGTTGACACTGGAAATGACCTCTGACTCTTTTTTATTTGTTACGACCGGTTTCGTTCAAACCATTCCTGAGAATGGTTCAACAAAACAAAACACCATAATATAGTGTGATATTTTTTAGCATAAACGTACTTACAACGTTTTGATGTGCAAGTGCTATTTGTTTTGTTCACAGTGGGTTAAGAAAAGCAATTTGAAAAAAAAATGGAAATTTCAAGAGGTTTTCGTTGGATTATATATCACAACTTTCGACGTGGCTCATCTCAACAAGAATGTGTCGATGAACTCAGTTCTTTGTATTGCGATACAGCACCATCAAAAGCCACAGTATATCGCTGGTATAGTGAATTCAATCGTGGTCATAGTTAGGTCCCCGACGAATTCCGTGAAGATCGTGAACAGATAATGCAAGATCGTCATGTGACATATGGTGAGATAGCACATTAATTCCACCTCATTACATTCGATTTTGAATGAAGCTGTAAAAAAACTGTCCCCGTTGGATACCTCATAATTTATCAATCGCTCAAAAAAGGCTCGCGTTAAGTGGTGTAAGGAAATGATTGAAAAGTTCGACCGTGGTGCTTCAAAAGACGTGTATAAAATCAATCGTGACAGGTTGAGAATCATATATATATTCATATTAGCTGGAAACAAAACAGCAACCTACAAAAGTTGTTCGCAGAAGAAGCACAGCGAAGCAAATGGTCATCTGTTTCTCCAGCCGAATGGGTCATGTAGCCACTGTTCGGCTTGAGTAACATAGAACGGTCAATTCTACGTGGTTAATGATCGTTTGTTTGCCGGAAGTTTTCGGAGACATTAGTAAAACTAACCGCCGCCATCATGACAATCAGTGCTCTCACACATCTCGTCAAACAGGTGAATTTTTGAGCAGTCAAAACATTGATGGCTCATCCTCCGTACAGTCCAGATTTGACACCCAATGACGTCTTCTTGTTCCCGAATATCAAAGGTAAATTGCGTGGTCAACGATTTACGGGCGCCAAAGAAGCAGTTGAAGCGTTCAAAAACCATGTTTTGGAGGTGTCTCAAGAGGCATGGAAAAACTGCTTTGACAAATGTGTATTGATTGTCAAGAGGAAGATTTGGAAAAACAACATTTTCATTAAAATTGTTTGTTAAATAGAACCCTTCTTATATTCAATAATGATATTTCATAAGTATAATTGCAAATAATGGAATTCTTAAGGCTAGAGATAACTGTTTTGAATGTTATTTTTTAGATTTATTGAACAAGCTGCGGTATACATTGTCAAAGGTAATAAGCTAATGGAGACAAACAAGAAATCTTTCATAATAATTTTTTTGTATAAAACGTTTCAATCCGCTTTAAAAGTTGATACCGCCAAATATCTTTTTGCCAACAAAACTGATCTGCTGGTTGAACAAAAATACCGGGTACTCGAAAAGTCTTAGTACTGGTTAATAACCTCGAAGTTAGTATGGAAAAACAAAAAATTGGCAATCATATCATGATATGTATGAAGAAATTTACGTCTTCACGCATTAAGAACGCATTCACCCTCACAGGGGAGGCATCGGGGGATTGCACCTCAAAAACTTAAATAGAAACCTATTACGATATGTAGATCATTAAATGCATTGAACACAAAAACTTGTATCAAAACATCGATATTTTCCCTTAACTTATTTTACATTTATTCCGTTAATGTATATTTTTTATACATCCAGGGCCGGATTTTGGGGAGGGCAGGCTGGGCTACTGCCTCGGGGCCTTCACAGGGGAGGGGTCCCCATAATGAAGATGAAAAAAATATCTAAATTTTGAAGGGTCAGCAATTTTCTCGTAGAAGTTCACAAAGATGATTTAGAACCTTTTCCTGGTAAAAAGGTGGTTCAATTTGTATCTTTGATAGACTTATACAAAAAAGACTACAAAAAAGACCAATCTAAGAAGCTACTACCGCATTCTTGAAAATCAAAATTTCGTTGCTTCTTCTCTGACATAGATAAAATATCTAATTGGTCCAGGAGTCGTGTCACGAAATGTTCTGGCGATGCATTGAATTTATTGGAGCCTCTGGAGACACCTTACATTTTGTTTTATAAGAGAGAGGACATTGTTAGATCAAGATCTTCAGATGATGTGGTGCTGCAGGTTTTTCCGGGTTTTCCTGCAGCTGAAAAAGCAAATGCGCCACTGGAATCAATGAAGTCGCACCGGAGCGCCAATTAATTTTTATTAATGTTTATTGTTTTTTATTTTTGAAGAAAAAAAAGATGTTGTCTCAAAGTATTTCATTGTCAGCGAGAAGTAATACACGAAAAACTGAAATTTTAGCTGCGTACATTGAACACACTCCTCTTTAACTCCTGCAAAAGGCACCTTGCTCTGCCATAGCACTTGATGAATCATGTGACATTGTTGATGATGAACAAATGTCAATTTTCTAAGATTTGTTGACATAGAGTGTCAGATTTTTAGGGAAGAGTTGCTAGCAATATTGCCGTTGAAAGGTTACACTCGAGGAGAAGATTTATTCAAGGTCATTGATGAATTTATTACTAAATCTAACATTAGTTAAGATAAAATGGTGTCGTCGCTTTCAACTAATGGGGCCCCAGCAATGATTGGCTGAGAAAAAGGTGTAGTAAAGAGAATCAGGGATTAAAATTCAGGTCTAATATCGTATCAGTGCATAATTCACCAGGCAGCTCTTTGTGAAAAACTTAGTGCTACACTCAAAGAAATGATGGACAACCTGGTCATGTTGATTATTTTATGAGATCCCATTCTGCTCTTCAGCACCGACATTTCACCACTATGTTTGTCTCGACATGCATATGTGAAACATCTTTCTCAAAGATGATTTCTTTGAAAAACAAATATCGTTCGTTAACAGAAGCTCACCTAGAAGACACACTTCTAATTTGCTGTTCCTCTCGAGAACCAAACTATAAAAAATTGGCTAAAGACCGTCGGTATAGTTTCTCACATTAATAAGAGGTCTTGTATTCCTTTTATAATTCAGAATGTGATTTGAAAACGAAATAATATGTAGCACTTTATTATTATTATTTGTTTTTTTTTTCTGAACCCCGTTAAAATTTTACCACAGTATCCGGACCCCACCTAAAACTACTTGCCGACCCCTGGTCTAGAACATCGAAGAAATAAATTGATGGATGTAGCCGTTACTACGTGGTAGGAGATCATAATGGAAAGAGAAATGAAAATTTCTATGTTTTTTACCACTTTTATTTGTAACTAACGTTACTGCAGTTTCGTCCTATATGGACATTCTCAAACTTATACAATAAACAAAGGTAAAAAACATAGAAATTTTCATTTCTGTTTTCATTAAAGGTTGGGGATTTGTCTCTCTTCTATAGATACTCCAAATGGATTTGATCTTCAGCGATTCAAATTCAATGTGAAACGCTACTATCGCACAGGCAACGTCCTTAGAGGATTTTCCTGTAGTGCTTGTGTCTTGGCCTTTAATAAAAAAAGAATATTAACTTTCCATCAGTTCACAAACTACTGAAACATTTTAAATATGCACTCCCAAAATCATTGTAACTCTCGCGAGTCATTTTTCCAAGAATGCAGAAAATACAAAGGCGTTTTATGATTCATTTGAATAAGAAATATGCACATCGCTGAAACGCCTGGTACACATATCGAACTCCAATGGCGTGTAATATTGTTTTATTGAACCATCAATCAACTACGACAGTTTGCTGTTGTGGTTATTAATAGAAGTGCTTTAATGGGCCCTTGAACAGAGAGTGCTGCTACATTGTTCGGGGAAATTTATCAGATGGTATTATAACTACAAGTAACCGCCAAACACATAAAAATGTATTCACTTCGAATTATGGGGGCTATAACGAAGCGAAACAGGGTTTGTATTCATATACTACAGAATGAATTGGATTTTCATCACAGAACTTTGTGAATAATGACGGATGAAAGAGAGTGTCGATAAAATAAAATTGAAAAGGGGAATAATAACAACAAATGAAACAGAGGTAATTGCAAAGATAATTAAAACTAAAAATTTCCAGGGCATGACAATATTCGCTGCGAAGTTCTAAATCAAGTTGCCAGCAAAATCGCTACACCTCTAGCTTCTCTGATCAATTATTGTTTTCAGGTAGGAAAGTTTCCAACGGTATTGAAACATACTACTTTCAAGCCGTTATACAGTGGGTCTCACTTCTCATGGAAACACCCCCGTATCTTTCGTAATATTCGAGGTAGAATGATGAAACTCTCAGGACTGATGGAAATGCTCAAAATGCACCTACCACCTGAATGGGGTTAGCCAAAGTGATATACACTGTCCACCAATCGCGATGGAACACCCCATTTTTACGGTAAAACATATTAGGGGGCAAAATAGGCTCAAAATTCCTTCAGATTCGTGATCAGGACTACCAACTTACTACGAATACACTTTTTTTCTGAAAAAATTTCAGTCCTGAAAAATCCGAATTTGTCTCACTTCTCGTGGAAACACCCCCGTATCTTCCGTAATATTCGAGGTGGAACGATGAAACTCTCAGGACTGATGTTCATGTTTTGATGTCAAAACCAAAAATAATCTACTTCAATTACGTAATTACGGCCCTGGAAAATAGCAACTTTCATGTCACCCTATGTATCGTAGAGTTTTTTTTCATTTTTAGGTAACTATACATATTTTTTCCATTGCTCTGAGCGTTTTCTATAATGAACTTCGAATAAGAAAACCTTTTATGATTATCTGAAACATATCTACAACAAAAATATATAATACCTATGTGTGTTCATGAGCAGAAAAAAAAGGTAGCAATAATAACATCCGAAACGAACACTATAATTATAATGAATATTGAAATGAAGTAAGTCATTTATATGCACAAAAAAATTAATTGTGCAATAAATGTTCGAATTAGAGTCCATTTCGAGACAAATAAAGTGACAATTAGATGGTCTGCAAAATCACCAGATATGACTATTTTAGACTATTTTCTATGGGGGGCATTAAAAAACAGGATTTACGCTGGCAGATAGAAAGAAAATGTGGAAGACTCGAGATTGAGTATTTTGAATGATTTCGCAACAATGCAGCAAATAAGTGTATTAAGGGCAATAAATAATATGAAAAACCAAGTTTAAAAATGTCTCGAAATGGAAGGACTCCAATTCGAACATTTATTGCGCCAATAATTTTTTTGGGTACCTACCTATATAAATAACTTCATTTCAATTTTCATTACAATTATAGTGTTTGTTTCGGATGTTATTATTGCTACTATTTTTTTTTCTGCTCATCAAAACACATATAATATATTTTTGATGTAGATATTTTTCAAATAATCATAAAAGGTTTTCTTATTCGAAGTTCATTGTAGAAAACGCTCAGAACAATGGAAAAAATATGAATAGGTACCTATTTCCAATTTCCAATTTCCAGGGCCGTAATTCAAAAGGAAATAATTCACATAATTATAATCGAATATTACCGAAACATGCCGAAGTATAAAATTTAATTTAACGTGAACGTCTACGATCCGAAAACTACAACAAAAAATAAAGGTCCGTATTTAAAAATTCAAAGATGGGGGTGGCCCAAGTCAGATGATTTTTTGGTTTTTTCTGTATATCTCCAGAATCCTATTTTAAACCACGTTTGGTATTCGGTTTGTACAGAAAATAAAACACAGGGCCAACAAAAAAGATTCTTCGTTTAATGGAGCTCATTAACCAATGGCATTTATCGTACCAACTATTATTAAATCCTCGATTTTTTCGATTATCTGACGCTTTAATTGAAATCAAATTTGAGGCCTTCCCAGAGTTTCCATAATGTAAAATTTATTATCACTAGAAAAACACTTAAAATTATTTGTCAGCAACCAACAGACTATATCGTCAGATTTTTTAATTTAGTCCAACTTATCCATAATAAATGGAAAAAAAAACTTACCGAAAAGTGAAAACCTGAAAACACCTTGAATTCGAAAGAAAACACTTCAAAAACACAGTAAAAACATTAACAAAAAGCAGTGCTATAATACAGTACTGCCTATTTTATACACTAATAATAAATATTGTCAAGAAACACTAAAACTATTTATCGAAATATTTTTCAGTTCCGGTCCGTCCGGCATCCCGTCCGAATAATTAAATCAAAAACAAACGCAGTCGTACACTAAAGAATACCAACTGGAGGCTAGCCTTCTCTAACGCTATAATTTCTGCAACTTAAATTACAAATCGGGACGTATGTCGCTGGCTGGATCAGTCTCGCGTAGCTTGTGTTTTTTAAAGCGGTCGGAGGCTTGGCTCCCTTGCAACGGATCAACGTGTGGCATTTATTATTTCAGTTTGATGGTTTCTTCGTTATTCGTTTATGGGCGGTACGTTTGAAGTTTGTTGATGCAGGATACAGTGTGGTACGTACTACATAGTGAGTGATAGTGTTTTTTCGGGCATATTCTGTATTTATATTGAAATATAATGGTGAAGTAATGACACTCAAGCATTTTTAGAAAAAAATAATCATAATTATTTGTCAAAATCTTCTAATTTATTGCGATGAAAAGCCTCAAATTTTGTGGGGAGGCTAAGCCTCCCTTGTCTCCTCTGACGAGCCACCGTTGGAGTCCTATTGTGAGGAAATTGACGAAACGTACTGAAAATTGCGTCAGCAGTAGCCGGCACTGGTCAACGAAAGAGGTCCGATCCGCAAGTTTCACGAACTGAGCCTCACTCACCATACTTTCCAGATCTCTCGCCAATCGACTGCCATCTTTCTAAGCACTTCGATAACTTTCTCACCGATAGAACTTTTGCTAATCAGGACCATGCAAAAACGGCCTTCATCAACTTCATTGAATCCCAAGCACCCTGTTTATATGCTGACGAATTTATCCACTTATGTTACGTTGGCAAAAGTGCACTGATTCAAATTCCTATCGAAATAAATAAGTACCTATTCACTGAAATATCGCAGTTTAAAATAGAGTCATAAGAACGAACAAAACTTTTTTTTTTATTTAAGCCCCAACCGCCAGGGGTTATTGGCTTCACAGTAATTTACATACTTTTTTTATTACATTGACTACAATAAGTGAATCAAAAGTAACTAGTAACTCATATTTCATGTAAAAAATTGATGTTTTCCAGAAATATGAATAGTTTATTGTTTGACTGACCGTTCTTTAGATCTTTTGTCATTTCATTTGCTGATCTCTTATCTGTGTATAGCGGGCACTCCACCAAAAAGTGTTTCACAGTTGATGTTGTTTCACAGATGTAGCACGTGGGGACTTTTTCTCTCTTGAGGAGATTGATGTGAGTTAGGCGTGTGTGTCCAATTCGTAGTCTGCATAAGGTTTCTCTTCTGAAACAGACTTATAAAACTCAAGAACGGCTGATTTCATTTCCAAAAATAATAAAATATTGAACAGAGAATCGAAACGCCTATTAAACGAGTTGTCACAAGACCTCCTTTCCACCGACAAAAGTGCGGTAGCCCCTTCTTGGCGACAAGTCTATCAACACTATGTACTGCCTCCTCTCTTATCAAAAAATTATTGAACGTGTTACCTTTTTATGTGAATTTTATTCGACTACGATGTGTTGTCCGGTTGAAAATTTGAGATGGCTATTTACGGCAGCACTGTATATTATTTGAAGTTTAGTGCAATTATTTTCGTATTACAATTAATTGACTACAATAAGTGAATCAGAAGTAACTAGTAACTCATATTTTATGTAGAAAATCGATGTCTTTCAGAAATTTTAATAGTTTATTGTTCGACTAACCGATACGTAACACTTTTAGATCTTTTGTAATTTCATTTGCCAATCTCTTATCTGTGTATAGCGGGCACTCCACCAAAAAGTGTTTCGCAGTTGATGTTGTTTCACAGATGTAGCACGTGGGGATTTCTTCTCTCTTGAGGAGATAATTGTGAGTTAGGCGTGTATGTCCAATTCGTAGTTTGGAAAAGGTTGTTTTGAATGTTTCTCTTCTGAAACAGACTTATAAAACTCAACATCGGCTGATTTGATTTCCAAAAATGAGAAAATATTGAACAGAGAATCGAAACGCCTATCAATCGAGTGGTCACAAAACCTCCTTTCCACCGACGAAAGTGAGGTAGCCTCTTCTTGGCAACAAATCTAGCAACACTCTGCACTGCCTCTCTCATCAAAAAAGTATTGAACATGTTACCTTTTCACGTAAATTTTATTCGACTTCGATGTCTTGTCTGGTTGAAAATTTGAGAGGGCTATTTACGGCAGCACTGTATATTATTTGAAGTTCAGTGCAATTATTTTCATATTACAATTCGAACTAGAAACAAGGTTTTCCTTCTAAGGTCCCCAATGAGAATTTTAAATCTTACTGTTATAATTTCTCACTTTAATCACAAGAAATCATGATAATTATAATGAATTCGTATTCACGTTTCAGACAGGAAAATCCAGAGTTATAAAATCTCTCAATATCAATGACCATACCCCGGTATATTTCTATGAATCTTCAAAAATTTCTAACCTATACAAATGTGACATCTGTCATTACCAATCACTCAAAAATTCTAGTAACCAAAAATGAATACTCACAATTTCATAAAAAATCGTAAGAGTCTTCAGTGTGATGAAAGTCATCAGTATTAATTAGAAAATTGCAGATATCCTCAAACAATACACACAGAAAAATCTATCATCTTCCAAAGAGTCCTTCCAAAAATCAGTTCAAGTATGCATCCTGGGAGGTCACACCTTTCTTGGGAAGATGACGAGCTTGGTGATGAAGCAGAATCCCATTATTTCATGTTTACGAATACAAGGTGACAGGATAGTCTCCAACATTGCTGCGGATTTGAATCATATTGATACAAAGTGCACTGTTCAATCGTTTGAAGGTACTTCAGAACTTCCCAAAGCAATTAGGGTGAGTCAATTAGAAATCTGGATCAACTGTTATTGATACTCTAGTTTTGTATTATGGACGCACTATTAATTTTTCAAATAATGTTACAAAAACGAAAATGTTTTCGGTTACGAAACATATAATGTTTATACAGGAGGAAAATCAATTGAATCTTGAGAAGTTCAACACATTTTATAAGTCAGTATGAAATATGAGGTCTGCTAAAAAAATAATGTGAGTTGCCATTTTTCTCAAAAAATTATTCATTATTCATCAGTTTCTCTTTTGTCCCTTTCAAAATAGTCTCCCTCAGTTATAATACACTCATACCAGCGTCTTTTCCAATCCTGGAAGCAGGTCTGTTTTGCACTTTTTGGTATTTTGTTGAACTCTCTCATCGATTAGGTTTTTATCTCATCAATCGTCGCAAAACGCCGTCTTTTCATGGGTCTCTTCAATCTTGGGAACAAAAAAAAGTCGCAGGAGGCCAAATCTGGGGAATACGATGGCTGAGGCATGTTGTTTTTGGCTAAAAAATTACCAACAAGCAATGACGAGTGAGCAGGTGCATTATCTTGATGCAAAAGCCATGACTTGTTTTCCCACAATACCGG
>NW_019291641.1:26883-50867 GCF_000500325.1 Leptinotarsa decemlineata
AAAACTTCTGCCCTAATTAATGTGGGTTTTTGAAACTATAATAAGTGAAATGTATCAATGGCAGATCTCGTCAATTACTTTCAAAAATATTTATTTTTAACATTTTCAAATATGTCTGCCACAATGTTGAACGCGAGGTAATGTTCAGCCATTATTATTTTCCGTTCACAATAATAATATATTTCAAAATATCAAAACGGCAAACGTCGTCAAATGCATTAGAATTAGAATTACTAAAAAATTGATACCTGTCCTACCTGCACACTCACCGCGTCCACAACTTTGGCATCGTCCATAGAATATCTATGGACGATGACTTTGGGCTTAGTGAGGTCCCATATCATGTACGGTAGGTATAGGGGCCTCAATGTCCAAATACATGCAGGTAGCCGCTCACTGGCTCTTAGACTAAAAGGGTCAATACTCTCATCACTAACGGACCGTATCGAAAAACTGATGCAGTCAACGTAAATTTGGCAAGTGACTTTTTATTCCACGGGCACTTCTGCAACAATCCGTAGAATCTATTGAGGAAAATTTCAACCCTAAATCCTTCCAGATGTACAATAGGTTAAACTGTAATATTTCCACAAAAATTTGTCATATAAATGTCCAGGGTTTGTTAAATAATTATAAATTAACTGAATTGTTTTTGAAGGCAAATAATATTGACGTCCTTTGCTTATCGGAGCATTGGCTTAAGGATGACCATTCTGTAAATAATTCATATTTTGGTAACTATGAAATGGCATCTATCTATGCTAGAAAAAATAAAAAACGGGGTGGTGGTGGGGCAATCATTTTCAGAAATAGATCCAATTAAAAAGATATTAATTGAAACTGAAATTGAAATTTGTGCTATTCGCTACTATATAAATGATACAAAAATTGTTATTTTAACAGGGTATAGACCACCTGGCGGTAAAATTAACATTTTCATGGAATGCCTAACGCAGACACTCCACCTTGCATCTAAAATATCTGACTTCATAATACTGTGTGGTGATTTTAATATAAACTGTCATAAATCGGATCTAAATACCAAACTACTATCTGATATTTTCAATTCATACCAGATAAGCAATAACCCTCAAGGTGCCACTAGAATTTTCACAAATAAAAACGCGCACACTAGCTCAACCTGCATTGATTACATGGTGACCAAATTACATTCCCTCAACCAAAATGGGAATGTAATTTGATCCAACCATTCCCAAAATGGGAATGTAATTTGATCCAACCAAATATAGCCAATCATCTGGTATATGAAGAAATAAATACTGTATGCAATAAGAAAAACAAAATATCTTATATCGAGAGGCGTAGTTTATGCGATGACAATATGGCCGAACTACAACATCGGTTAACTCGTGAAGATTTGTCCCAAATTTTTTATTTACAAATAAATGAAGCTTTTGAGTACTTCTACAACATACTGTTTTGGTGTTTCGATGTATCATGTCCAAAAAAGCGGTCCTATAGGAAATCCTACTAGAAAAGCTGGATAACTTTTTGAGTCTAAAATAAACCAATCAGAAAACAAAACTAGAGAGACTTGACAGATAATAAATAAAGAGTTAGGAAGAAGCACAAACAACTCGAAGAAACAATAACTCTTAAACAAGATGATGGGTCTACAATTGACTCCGAGGAAGTAACTGAACTATTTTCTGAATATTTCTCAAATGCAGCTGAAAATTCCGTATCAAATCACTTCGGGCAAAACTTGTCTCTACCCTGCACTGTTACTGAAAAATAACCATTATTAAACCGTTCCAATTCTATCCGGTTACGGAATATGAGATATCGAATGCCCTATCAGAAATGAAAAACAAAAAACGGCAGGTTTTGATGAACTATCAATTGTAACAATTAAGAAAATATTACCTTCTACAGTCGTTCCTTTAACATACTTAATGAATCAATCTCTAATACAAGGATACTTTCCAGCAGTTCTGAAAAAAAAACACTCGTTATACCTGTATTTAAAAAAGGAAACCCCACAGAAAGGGACAACTATAGGCAAATATCTTTGTTATGCTCGATATCAAAATTATTTAAAAAAGTTGTAGCACTTAGGGTTATGGATCATTTGGAATCAAATAGGCTGCTACGTATGTCTTAGCATGGTTTCAGGAGAAATAAATCTATAGAAACAGCTTCCTATCATCTTCTGAATTATATTCACACAGAGATTTATGAAAAAAAAAATTGTGATCTCACTGTTTTTCGACTTATCAAAAGCGTTTGATACAATATGCGCGGAATTTCTCATGAAACAACTGTCAATACTCAGGTTTCCACGAAATATAATGAATTGGATACACTCCTATATGACAAACAGAGTAATGGTTGTAATCTGCAATGGAGCGACATCTGAGTCGAAGTCGGTAAAAATCGGGCTGCCACAGGGCTCTGTTCTAGGGGCTCTGTTCTAGGACCTCTACTGTTTCTTCTCTATGTTAATGATCTTCCTCAACATATAAAGGGAGGCTACGTCACAATGTTTGCTGATGATACAACGATAACTATAGCAGACAATAATGCTGAGCAACTCATCAGCAAATCTGAACATATTATTGATCAGTTCAGTACCTGGTGCCAAAGAAATAAGCTCATTCTAAATACTTCTAAATCGATCAGTGTTAACTTTCACTTCAGAAGAAATATTCCAATTGGTCGACACTCTAGCTATGATATTAAAACTTCTGAAGAAATAAAATTTTCAGGGACCTACCTAGACGCCAATCTAAATTGGGAAAGGCAGGTGGACTATATATGTGCTGAGTTAAATAGAGCATATTATGCCATAAAACAGCTGAAATCCTGTTTGGATGAAACTGGCTTACTCAGCATATATTATGCCATGGCCTACCTTCATATAAGTCTGAATATTATGGCTTGGGGCAAAGCAAGGGATTTTTTCAGAGTCTTTATAACACAGAAACGCATCATAAGGCTAATCTTCAATATGGATTTCCGGGAGAGCTGCCGGCCATTCTTTATAGACAAAAAATATTGACAGCACCATCCATCTTCATTCTTAAATGTATTTCATTTGTTAGGCAAAACAATAAATTATATGATTAGACTGCTTCAGATCACAGTCATAATACAAGGAATGGTGATCTTCCAAAAATCCCACAGCAGACAAGCAAGACAGTGTGATCAAATCATCGCCAGAACTTATAGAAAAATCAACCAAATGTATCCTGAATTAACACCAATGAACGAGAGGAAGTTTGTAAGATTACAAAATGATTTCCCTAACTATGGCTCCATGTTAAAAGCGAAAGGCTATGTTTTGAAGCATATTTAGCACAATTCATTTTTTATCTCGAAAACAGATAGAGATAGGTATAGGACATCGTCAACAAAAAAGTATTAAAATACCAGAGCGATTCCAAAAATGTATTAATATACTGGGTGTTCCATTTAAAAAAATAGAGTTGCTAGGACTTTTTGATGGAAGCGGCAACGCCGCAATGCTGAAAATATTTTAGATCGATAGAACAGATAAGGAAAGGTGAAATTTTCAGAAAAATCATGCTTTGCGTTTTCCAGAAACGTCTAACCTACCATCGACCGTGAGTCACGCTGTATACCCAAGTGTATCAAAAATGGTGAATAAATATTATTATTATGCAAAATTATCCAGGAATTCATTACCAAAAATGATTGCCGAGGTAACAAACGTCATAAAGAAATGGAACAAAATACTTACCCCTCAACTGAAACGGAACTTACAAATTTCCAACACAACGGCCATTACTTGATGAAGAACCATAGTAATTTCATAAACTACGCACCTTACTATTTGATCTCCACAAACTTTATTTAAAGAAATATATCACGACATGTTTCGCTAACATGGTAGTAAGGGGTAGTTTATGAAACAACCCAACGGTGTCAAAACTATATTGCCTTCCTAAAATCCACATACCGGGAAAATCTCCTACCTACCACATGGCAGAATTTCTTGCCTATTGCGGAATCAGGTTTTGAATAGTCTGATCAACTATCTATACTAATATGGCTCTTTCACGCCTAAACGACTGAACGGATTTATATGAAACTCTACCTCTACATAAATACAGCTTGTACATCAGAATAACATTCTTGCACCTTGAGAGCTATACAGTGCGCTGCCTATACCGTTGGAGTTACATGCAGATAATGTGCCGTAAGATTGTTCATCTTAAATAGTTCTAAATAAAAGTCCGCGATAGCATATATCTACCTCTTGTGTGGCAGCCACTATATGCAAAATACTGAGCCAGAAATACAATTAAATTGTATACTTTTTTCATAATGCACATTTGACAATATCAGTCAAATTCTTATGAAAATGGATACAATTATCGTTTTACACTAAGTAATTTGGACGAATTATTTGAAAGTTATCACGATAAGATTAATGCAGTAAGCCATTACGCGCACATCTACTGTAAGAAGATGAAGGACGATGCGCAGGGGTAGAGGAGCGACTTAAGCAATGAAGCGTAATCGCCAAGAACACGACCCGAACGCTAGCAGACGCGTGAGGGCAGACGTCGTTGACGGTTGTGTTACTTTGTCGAATTTCTTTATAGGTAACATAATTATATTCTCAGTTTGCATATTTTTCCAGTTAGTGTATTTTCAAAGTAAAAATATAAATTACTAGCGGATGCCCGCTCTTATATTTACGTACAGCCGAAGCTACTCGACCTAGAATCTTGAAATTTGCAGGTAGGTCCTTTGTATAGCGTGACAAACCGAATTCTACGCGGGCGAAGCCGCAGGCAACAACTAGTCATTCATATTATTGTTTATCACTACTCCATCTTAACATACATCAGCTTCATTTTTTCGAAAATGTAACAACTCAATGTTTCTTTTTCTCTTTTCGTTTTTTTTGCTCGAATACCGTTATACATTTGGAATAACCGCACAAGTATGACTTTGCGAGTATCTCTGTTTATTCAGAAGTACTGTATTAATCTAAGGAAATGTATTTAATAATCTATGAGCCTTTCAATAAAGGTTTTTTTCACCGAAGTTTGCGCTGGTCAGGCCCTATCCCCCGAAGTTCCAATACATTCGAGAAGGCGCGCCAGAATTGTCAACCAACGACCACTCCCTACGCCGGAGGGGCAAGTGATCATTAGGTTCGAGAATTAAGTGCCTATAGTAAGCGCAGTGAGCTAAGAATGAATATTAATATTCAAGAAACCTTCATTGTGAGATTTCCACTAAATAGTTTCACAAAAACGCAAAACGTGTTTCACTATACAATAGATTCTTCAGCCGGTCTATATATATACGCCTATATACTCCATCACATAAATTCAATATAATGTATTATCTCTTAGTCTGCAGACATAGTACTGTTGCTAGGGGTTGGAAATGTGAAAGAAGATACGTGTTTGCCAGACAGAGTAATGGCAGAAGGAAGAAGAGTCTACGATTTAGCCAAAGAATGTTCTATAACTGCTCCGAGGTCGATCATTGTTGTGGCCGTACCACCAGTTTCCGTTACAACCCCTTTGGTGGCGAGTGTTTTCAAAAAAACCCATTGGTATCACCCCGGTAGAATTCTCGGTTCGGCAGCAATAGCACAGGTATTAAATGAAATCATCTACAAAATTTTTACTGATCAATTCATAGATATTGCTAGTTTGAATTATTTATTTTATTGTATATAAGTGTGTTAATCTATAAAAGTACATTAATATCTTAATATTAGGTTGTATCAAAAGTTTTGTTTGTGCATTTCTTTTATGTCCTCTCCCCCCTTTCATTTTTGAACTGGTCAACTCGAAAAATTGAAATTTGGGATAATGAAATTAATGCGTGAATACTTTATTTTGAAGTGAAATTGACAGATGAAACTTTCAAGATGACGACTGGGCGCCATCTGGGAAAAAATTTAATGGAATGGGAGGTCTTGTGACACATCATTTTGAAGCTCCTGACGACTTCACAACCCTGGAATATGAAGTCAATATCTTCACCTACTACAAAATGACGGAACATTTAATAATTTCCTGAAGACAAACATATTAATATGGATATTTTTAGAAATATTCCTTTTTATCGGTCATATGGCGATTCCAACAACCCGATAACGTTTGTTAAGTTATTTTTTGTTTATGAGAACGTCAAAAAATGTCAATACGACAATGAACATCATTGTTCAGTTAGAATATTCTCATTTAGTTTTCGCTTTTACCAGTAGAAAGGTACCACGTCAACAATCTCTGAAATGGTCAATTCTCGTCCATTGGATGAAAAACTTGAAACGATTTTTTTTACGCAACTTTCACGAGACCGAAAAGATTTCCAATGATTGTTTTCCGAATCGTTCTATCTATAGAAAATATTTGAGGGAACTTGTATCCAAATTCACATTTGTCCATACCGGAAAAACAGCAACTGCAAATAATTGGTGAGATGGTAGTAAACTCTGAACAGTCTACTTATTCCGTCGCGAATGTTTGTGAGGTGTCTCCTTCTACTGTGTGGATACTTTTGAAGAGGAATAGATATCATCCATACAAAATTGAAATAGTACATCAATTAACTGAAGATGACCCTGATCGAAAAACAGAATTTTGGGAAATCATGACGGAAACCATTGCAAGGCTTCCTACCTATCTCCACAATATTTGTTTCAGTGACGGATGTACATTTTTTTAACGGCAATGTTCACAGACAAAATTGCCGTTATTGGAGTGATACCAACCCTCACCTTTTTCGGGAAACACATACCCAATATCCAGAAAAAGTTAACATTCATGACATTCAAAGGGACAAACCTTTTGAAACAATCATAACTATTACAATTTTCCTCAACAAACAATGAGTAAAAAGCAATATGAAATTTTCATCATGAAAAACTCATCCAGCCTGGTATCAATCTGTTCACGGAGTGTCTGAATAAATACGCTCTGGAGAAAAAATGAGTGTATTTATATAAACATTTTTGATTCAATAACTTGTTCATCCTCAGATCAAAGCCAATACGTTAGTGGGTCGCTATCAAGACTTGAATCCTTTCATTTGTAAAGTGCCAATCATAGGAGGACCAGATATTGACCTTGCGGTACCCCTGTTCAGCAGAGCTAAACCCGTAGAATTGACTGACAAGTAAGTTCTAATGTCGTAGTCGTTTTTTAGTATTAGCAATTATAATGGGATAAGTTCAGTGTTTAGCAACGTTTTGCACCCTATTAGAGATAATATGTTTTTGGAGCAATCAACTTTTTGTTATGGAGCCATTCAGGTAATACTGGAAGTTATGGTGGAATAAGTTATGAACTAGTTTTTTTTATGAGTCAGTTCATTTGTATGAAATAACATTTGATTTCTTCATTACCCCATTCTGTATTCATTGTAATAATAAATATATGTACTTTTTTTCAGAGCAGCCCATATTCTGATGGCCAAATTCAGAGGGGTTGAAATTGACGAATTCCCCAAAAAGACGGGCAGACACAATTTTGTAGAGAACTGTCCACATGTCGAGGCCTATGCGTTGAATAATATGATAACAGCCATAGCCTTAGGTATTTGTGGAGATAAAGAAGCCTTTTATAATGCACTCATAAGAACGAACTCTGTAGAAACTTGCCAGTAAGTATCAGTGATTAGGCCAGAGTAGGCTGAACTTCGCAGAAAAAACCAACACAGGCTATGTTGCACGTTATTCCGTACAGTTTGAATATTTAAAACCAGACTTATAATAATAATAATAATAGTAATAAATATTTTAATACCAAAAATCATTAAGTGGAGACAAAGTAACATGCATATTGACAAAAAAAAACATACTGAGACTAACACAATGAATAAGAATGGCAAACCTTGGTTCAACAAAAATTGCGAGCAAACTGTGGCCTCCAAAAATCTCGCCTACTGGCAGGGCGCAAAAATCCCAGTGTCGAAAACCGAACTAGGTTTATTAATGCTCGCAACAGCTACAAACTTAGGATAAATGAAAGCTAAGAACTTCAAAATCAAAAAATTAGGGATAAACTGCCTGTCAATCCCAACGGGACTAGATCCTTCTGGTCGGTAGCTGAACTTGTTGATCAGAACTTTACAAAATCCACAATTCCACCACTAACACAAGCGGATAGCTCAATTGGAACAACAGCCATAGAAAAAGCGAATCTACTAGCTGAACAATTTGCGTCCCACTACACAGACGATTTTCTGGCACCACCCACTTTTTGGAAAAAATAGCAATCATAATATGAATTCATTCAAAAATATATCATTTTTGTTACCATTTGAGTAATAGAGCTAGGGAAGTACGACGCCATTCCTTATGAAAAAACGCGTGGAAATTTGAGCTGGTCCATTTTGTCGATTTTACGACCTTCGACCTTCGACCATCGCCCAGATTCACGGAAGACCTGCTAAACCACAACCGTGAAGTTGTAAGGGTAGTAACGGGGCATAGCCGACTCAGGAAACATATGAGCAACACGGGTCTGACAGAATAAACCCAATGCAGGTTCTGTCAAGAAGAGGAAGAAACCGCACTGCATGTACTATGTGAATGCAAAGCGATACCAAGGCTGAGACAAGCAAGATGCGGGGAAGAAAAATCAGAGGCTACCAGCTATATGAAGGGGTCGGTGTCAAGGCTATGGAGTCTCATCAAAGAGATCAAGCTACACAATGAGCTCTAACAACCAAAAAGCTTCACAAAAAGGTCGCAGTGAATCAGGCCATGGACCATCTTTCCGACAATCTAACATAATCTGTTTCAAATCTGTTTTTTCCGTTAATCAGCTGCCGCCTCCATACGAACGACAACTCCCAGAAGTTGAGAAACTTGTGCGAGCTAAGGACTAACGAGGTCTTACCTTTTAACGTGTGATTCCTAACACGGATTTAAGACGGATCACATAAAAAAACTTGGGCGTCATTTTCAACAGTAAAATGAGATGTATGAGTAACACAGGCCACACAATTAATAAATGTAACAGAATTATGGGCTATAACAAAAACATGTGTAGAACAAGCAATCGAAACGGTTTAAATTGCATTTATTTATAGTAGGTAAGCTGAATTTTGCAAGCATGATCTGAAACCCCCTGCATGAGTTCATAAAATACGTCTGAAAATCACCCGAAATAAGTACATACGATTCATGCATTTCAGAGTAAAAAATACTTCCATTTATGTCATTATGTGTGGAATATAACATGGAATATAACATAACAACTAAGGTCCGCCATGGCTTATCTGGGTGGAGGAGCGTATCCGGAACGTCCAATTTTCCATGAAGCTGGCGAATAAATCACGCTAAATTCGATCGATGATAATAATAATAATGATCTGCCCTGCAGAGTTCATCAGCTGCTCGGGTAGCTGATGAACTCGGTTTAGTTTTTGACACTCAACGAGGTGATCACAACTCTGTCACCGAGTTGGAACCTGTTCAGCAAAAAGCTCAGATAAAAGCCGCAGGAATCACCTCACTTTTGCGGAAACACAAGGATAATCCAATATATGGGGTCTTCTTGAATAACATTGGAGACCTTGGCTTATAAAAGCGCCTTACTTCCGCTTTCTTCAGGTCGAGTGGGCTGAAGTCCAAAACAGAGGGGTTTATCATAGCTTGCCAGGATGGTGTCTTCAACACCTTAGTCTACTGCAGTCGCGTGATAGGTACAGAGGATCCTACAGGGCCTGCCGTGAGGCGCCCGAGACCCTAATGCACTTGCTACCAGCATGTCCAGCATATGCGGTCTCGACCTATATCCATCGATATAAAGCCACCCTGAGAGTGCTATATTACAATCAATCACGCTTCGGGAAAAAATGAATCCGTTGAGGAGAACGAGAAGTGACGAATCTATTGAGACTATTCGTTTCCCACCCTCAGGCTCATACAAGCTCCTGGCGAGACAAATATCGTCCGAAAAGAGAAGGAAAATCGGATAAAATATCAAGATTTTCTCTTCAAACTCCGTAGATTCTATCTAGGCCACTCTGTTGAGATGGTTGTTCTGATTATTGGAGTCCTTGGTGGAATTATGCCCTATTTACCCTCGAATCTTGAAATTATACCGGCTTGCCGCACTAAGGCAGAAATCTTAGCCGGACAGATGCAGAAGGCTGTCCTTCTCGGCTCATTGCGCTCGTTGGTTGCTAATGTTGACGCGCCCTCCCGAATGTATCGGGGCTTCCGGGGATAGCAAACTACGGTTTAAAAAAAATAGACGACTACATATATACTGTGAATTTTTCCTGAAGCAAAAGGCGAAGTTCAGCTCATATGATGATGAAAATTCAGCTTATAAACTGTTCTTCCCCTTCAAATTCAAATCAGTAGATGAAGAAGGCTGGTACGAGCCCATTTCAAGGTAGCCCGTCGTTGGTAAATGTTTGAAAGGGATACTTTAGTGAGTGGAAGAGAGACACGTCTAACGTAATCGATGTAGAGAAAGATGGAATGAGTATCGGAGAGATTAAAAGATAAGAGCGTAGACTTGGGCCACCTTGGGATATCGCCTCACCGCTCGGGCCTTCTTAGGGTTTCACCCCTGAGCCCCACTGGACATTACTAAACCCAGAAGATTCTTACAAAGTATAATACTTGTAGTATGGCAATGTCATATTATCATTATTATGAAGGAATGATTTTTCACATTCCAAAATGTGAATGGAAGTGATGGTTGAGATCCTCTGCATACTAGTGGATTTCCATGTTTTCATTACTTTAGTAAGGTCAAAAGTAAATAAAGCAAACAGAAGTGGGCCAAGGTCACTACCTTGAGGAACTCTGAAGGATGCTATTCCAAAACCCGACGTTGAAATCATTATCGATCCTAACTGTTCGTAATCTTTCGTATAAAAAGTCTGCAAACCAAGATAATGTAGCTTTGCAATCAGCTGTTGCCTTATCCTGATCCAGAAGAACTAGAAATGTGTGGTATGATTCATTCCGGGTCGTGACTATATCTATGTCAAAATCTGTTTTATCCAAAATGGGCCTCAAATCGTTAAAAGTAGATTGATTAGATATTTCAAGTGATGGTAATACATCTACTGATTTCCAGAAACCTGGAAACACTATTGGTCCCAAGGAACTATTGAAAATATTCCTCGCTACCTCAATAGAAAGTGGAAATACTAATGTAATCATTTTTAGTTGATTTCATCAACACTGAACATCTGATTTGACGTTATTAATAAATTTCTGAAGAAGCCAATCAATTCTGTATCTACACTGGAGTTACCTGCCACATCAAGAGATTACTCATTGATTTTATGAGGTTCTTCAGGAACAGCTTGGATGTTTTTGGTTTTTGTACAATCGCTTCAATCTTTCAAGCTATTCCAATGCCTTCTGGAGTTGGTTCTATTAATTTCTGATGTGAATTATACTCAGACTTTTTTCTGGCCGAACTGCTTTCTTCAGAAGATTCTTTAGTGTCATAAAATATTGTTTTTCAGTGTCGCATTTATTTTCAATTAATTTTAAAATTTTTCAATTGAATCATTTTCAAGTTATAGGTTATAAATGGTTTCTGGATCAAACAGTTCATATTTGTGGATCGTATTCATGAAAAACAGAAACTATTTTAAACATCATTCAAATGAAGTTTGATCAATATTTGTCTGTACATGAAAGATATTTGAGAAAAAGTATCATTAGATCTTTTGTTGTGTGTTTGTCTGTGCGTTTGTGCGCGCTAATCTTAAAAACGATTGGGAGGCAGTTTCCACTTATGTATTATAGTAAGTTCTACTCAATATTTGGAGTTTGACTCATTTCAATCGGTTCATAAATAGAAAAGTTAAATTAATTTAAAGAGTCACGCCAAGTTGGAAAAAATACTATAAAAATACTGAGAAACCCGCAAATGAAGTTGCAGGCAATCGTTACTGTGACAATATTTTTAATTATTGATATATCTTTCCTCATCTCGGAATGAAGAACGACAAGTGATTCTTCTATGTAGTATTTCCATCGTATTCGAAAAAAACAATGGAATAACGAATGCGTCTCGAAAATTCAACATCTCCTTGGTTCCACTGAGACTGAGCTAAAGGCGAATTTCCACCAAACTGACAAAACCACAACAAAACAAAAACTTGAGTGGTCAAAATAAGAAACATTTTGAAAATTTTGTGTCGCGAGCAACTGTTTTCGTCAACAACGAAATGACCCGTCGGCAGACAGAAAAATCAAAATGTTCCGGTGTTTTGTCTGTTTTGGTAAACAGAGTTCGCCATGTGAAAACCGTCGGCGACAAGCAACAAATTCAGTTCACTATATTGTTTTGGTGTGTGATTTAATGTTATTTTTATTCTGTTTGAAAATTTTTCGTTTCAGTACATTCCACAAGTTCTCAAATTCGTGATTCGATTCCTGATTCTTAGAAAATTTCGAAACGATGATCTCAGTTCCATTCATTCGCAACTCCGTACTCGCTTGGCTAATCAACAAGAGGATTCCATTCGCTGTTTCACCCATTCATCATTCATCCAAAATAATGAAATAACTCCTTTCGAAACTTAAATTAAATATTTATTGTAACGAAATGGGGAAAATACTTCAGGAATAAACTTACACTAAAATGTAATGCTATCTCTGTCTGATCTTGACCTCCCTCAATATTTATGAAGATATATAACGCTGATATTGCAACTTTGATCCGGTCACTGTACTAAGGTAAATAGCTCAGTATGCAATCTGTGCAAGGTTTTCGTATTTGGAGATTGTTTTATATTTCTATATCCTGTGATCGTATCAATTTCGATGTCTATGAACTCGGAATATTAAAAGATGGAATTCTGAATACTGAGGAAATACTGAAGCTGAGGTTGGAACATCTTTCAATTCTTGTATTCGCTTAAATGAATTTGAATTATTTCATGATTGTTTTCCATATTTGACACTATGTTATCATTTATCAAGTCTACCATAATTTTATCCGTTACATAATCGTTCCGTCTACTTGGTTTTTATCTCTTTCGCTCGGTTTGCTCAAAAAATTTGATCATAAAAAATTTGGAGCCCGTTACAAAAACTAACCGTTCGTATAGTGAAATGATAGAAAATATTTCAGAACAAAACACGCGCCTCAGGCTAGTTTGTTTTCGAAACTAAAACACTTTTTCTGTTTGTGTTTTTGAAAACGATACTAGTCGCAAGCGAGTCGGTTTGGTAGAAATCCGCCTTAAGCTCTTGTTCATCAAAGCACAGCACTTCATTGTAGAACATAATTATATTGTCTTCATTCTTTTTCCAGACACCTAGTGACGACGCTCCAATTTTCTCGAGGAGGAGTTGTTCATAATCATGGCGTCCCGCAACTGACAAAACTCGAATTGAGAGTGTTCGAGAAAGCTTTGTTGGAGATGAAAGAGCGGGAACAAATAGCTGCTGAAATGCTAGACTACATCGAAGGGAAATGTGACGTGCCTCCTTTCAAAATAAAGGACTTGAACATAAAGAAAACCTTGCAGCAAACTGTCATTCGTTGTTGATGAGAAAAGTGTTGATTGAAATAATAAAAGGGCGTTCGTCTTTTATTAGTGAATGTTTTTGTAACAATGGGTTTTGTACTTCGAAACACTGCAACAGAACAATTATTTCACCAATAGATATTAAGAATAATAATATAAGTTTATTGATGACATTTTATGATATATACATTGAAAATAATAAATAAATTAATACTAACCTTGAGAAGTGAAACTTATGTCAAGGTAAGTCATTCACATACAAAGTGTATGAACATATGTGAAAAAAAGAAAATAACATTATGAATATACAGTACGATGCAAATGTATGGAATAAATTCGATATTTACAAAATGAGCGTCTTTCGGAAGAAATCCAAAAACAGGTCAACTTTAATTTTTGACGGCCCATCTCATGATATTCATATGAAAGACGTTTCGTCACCGGTGTTGGCGTGATGACGTAATCGACAATTTTTTTAAATGCAAACAGGGGTCATGTGGCACCTCATTCAAAAGGTCTACTAATCATCTATTCAACGGTATAACCATGCCAATATTCATTTATACAAGATGAACCAAAACATGTTATTTATTGAAGTACAATAAAATTATAATAAATGTTCAAATTGATGACCTTCAGCTATGATGCAATGTGAAAGCCGGGCACTGAATTCATTTCTAACGTTTCCGAGAACTTCGGGGGTTATTTGTGCAATCTCCGCTCTGATGCGTTCCTTCAACTCTTCTAAATCATTTGGTCGATTTTGGTAAACTTTACTCTTCAAGTATCCCCATAAAAAAANTTATTTTTAAATTCGAATAAGCCAAATATTTCTGCACGAATGAATATATAACTTTAGCAAACTATCTGTCTACACAAAAATTTCTAGAGAGGATTGATCTGGTCAAAGTGCAGGCTGTTTTTGAAAACATTACATTCAAAAAATATCGTTGATGAGAATGCAAAACACCTTTTTGTGATTACTTAAAAACGAAATTTCCTGGACACGAATATACTTGAAAAACACATTTTTTGGAATACAATTGTCCAAATAACGATATCCAATTTTTTTACTGAATATTTCCATTAGGTTTCAATAAAAAAATAATTGTTCACGTTGAATGTAACAAAGTAAAACAAAAATAAACAGAAGAGAACGAAAACAAAAAACGATGAAATCAAAGCAATTTTCCTATTTAGTACCAGAATATACAGTGTGCGGCATCAAAAAGAAACGGGGGGGACATCTTTCCATCATAACTTCTACTAGATGTGACGGATCATTGAAAAGAAAATTTCTGAGAAAATTCATCAATATGAGTGTTCACTACGTAGATTTTCTTTATGACGCCTTCATGCAGGAAAAACAACTGTTCCCTATTCAATAATCATAATAATAATAGCTTTCATTCAAAGGTTACTCAGTACAAGAGCTGCTTACCTAACCTAACAAATAGCAGAATTCAACACCTGCACCTGATGGATCAAGGCAGGAATTGCTCTTCCATCTAACCAGCAACAGCTAACTCATATTATTTCAAAATATTTTGTCTCTGCCTGTCAGACTTCAATAGTCCTGTACCATAAAATAGTGGTTTGAAAAACTAAAAAAAAAAAACTATTTAATGGCAACACAAACTAAAAAATGTAAAATAATTCGAAACTAATTTAACATTGTGTTTAACATCGATAATAAGCCCTATGGCTTGTTGTAACTAATGATTTTAAATAAGTCTGAAATCTGAATAAATCTCTTCACACCAAAATCAATTCTGTTGTAAAAAAGCGTGGAATGCTTTGAATTATATTTTCATTATGGCTCCAATCCGACAAACAGCTCCTAAACAAGTATTTAATAATTTCCTCACTGTGTGAGGAAATTATTTAATCCTAGTAATGCTGATCAAGATAATATGAAAAATTTACGAAATTATTGTTTAAAGTTAGTCAAAATCAAGTCCAAAGGAGTCGGTTACAAACAAACATACAAGTAAAGCTCATAAACGTTTCAAAAACATACCCAAAAAATGGAAATTTGTGCATAACTGGAAATTACCTTAATTCACAGTGCATCTGACATTTTGAAGACGTCAGAACCCCACGAGAGGGCACCAAAATGAAAAGTTACGTAGTGAACAATTAGATGGCTGAAATCTTTACAAAATTACTTTTCCAATGATCTGTCACTTTCCCTATTCAAATTATAAGGGTGATGGTCACGAAGAGGCAGGAGAAAAGACATGACAATTTATGTTATGGTAGAAAGAGGTCCCCTTCGAATTCAAAATCGATATATTTTGCGTTTTTCCTCAACAAATATGTCATCAATCAAATTGACGTATTTAGGGGATGAGGGAAACTCATTGTACACCTAGTGTGAAATAAGTTTACACTCAGTGTACACTAAGTGTAGTCTCAGTGTACTCTCAGGTTATGCTAAGTGTACTTCATCTTCTGAAGATGCCAACTTGGTTGGTAAAATAAGCGTCGAGCGGTTCTGGTGTTTAGTAACAGTGCTTGTTTTGAATTTTTCCTTCCGTGTATAAAAGGAAGTTGAATATGAAAACATGAATATTTTTTGTTACTTTTGATGCTACAAATAAAAACATTTGTTTCAGACAAACTTATCGAAGCTAAAAACATTCTTTCACAACTTTACTACTCGAGTCATTGATTTTAAAATAAATCCATTAAGTTTCCTATGTTTCTTGACACAAGGACTATACATACTGAATATTCTTTGACCCGAATTTCTAAAATAATCGTAGATCTACCAACACAGCATCTTGCTTTTCCGAAAAGATAAAGTTTATTTGAAAACTTTATCGTGCGAAGTTTGTAACTGTAAATTTCCACCCTACAGAACACCGTCCCCCGAGTCAAATATTTTCCGCGCGCCACCGAGAATGGAAAGATATACGGTCTTGGCAAATCCCCGGATGCCTGTAGAGTCATTAAATACGACGTCTCCCAAAGAATATTATGTTTATTATTGTAGCTTCTGATATACAAACAACGAGAAGAGGATTACTGCGTGGACGTTTTGGGAAAACGGTTTCTGTAACAATGGGCTTTGTACCTTTGAATTATACGACAGAATAATAGATAAAATATTTAAATGTATGTTTTACAGTAATATGACCAATAGATGAATTTAAATATTCGATCCTCACCATTGGGATCTCGGAAACTATGAGAGATACGAAGATGGTTGATTTGGGGCAAAGTTGCGCACTTACCTGACTAACAAAATGCCATTGAGAAAGTTCTGAAATTCCGAGTATATCCGGAGGTATCCGGAAAAAAGAGAAATTTTGGTTTTATTTTTCGAAGGATTCGGTAATAAATTGCACTTCAACATTGCCACTTTTTCCCTGCTACATAATGGTGTTTTCAGATTTGCTATCCGACGTTTCGTCTTCCGGCCACCATCATCAACTTCATTTTTTCTTATGGACGCTACATTGGATTATCGAGTTTACGACTTCAACTGACCTCCGTGTAAATTTAATTCAGGAGCCAGTCTCCAGAAGAGATGGATGTCGAGTTTACGACTCCAATGGACCTCAGACTCCAACGGACCTCACTGTAAATTTAGTTCAGGAGCGAGTCTACAGAGGAGAGGGATGTGAAGTTTACGACTCCAACGGACCTCTCTGTAAATTTAGTTCAGGAGCAAGTCTACAGAGGAGATGGATGTCAAGTTTACGACTCCAAACCTCCCTGTAAATTTAGTTCTGGAGCGAGTCTACAGAAGAGACCTAACCTACATTGGATTCTTTCTATTTTGAATAGAACTAGATTTTACCTTTCTAATGATGTATCATAAGTTATCATTCTTTTTCGAAAAATTGGAGATATTGAAAAAAATTCATTCTTATCACAATAGGCTTTGACTTTGATGTTTCTAAATTTGAATCTCAATCTGTTACACTCGATGACATTTTGTTATTGTACAAGTCATTGAATTTTTGGCGAAAAATGGCTTTCACGAATGAAGAAATTAGATATATGATACAAATTTATTACAAATACGATAGAAACAGTGTTAGGACATCGTATTTTTTCATTGGCTTTTCAAACGAACCAAAGTTGGTGAGATTTTGATCCAATAACTTGAACATAATTTGATGTGGTTGTCGTCTTTCGGGATACAAGTTTAAATACATTTCCGATGTCCTAACACTGTTTCTATCGTATTTGTAATAAATTTCTATCATATCTCTTTTTTCTTCATTCGTGAAGGCCATTTTTCGTCAAAAATTCAATGACTTGTACAAATTGTCATTGAGTGTAACAAATTGAAAGTCAAATTTAGAAACATCAAAGTCAAAGCCTATTATGATAAGAATAATTTTTTTTCAATTTCTCCAATTTTTCGAAAAAGTATGATAAGTTATGATACATCATTAAAAGGTAAAATCTGGTTCTATTCAAAACAGAAAGAATCCAATATAGTGCCCATAAGAAAAAATAAAGTTGATAACGGTGGCCACCATTATCAGCAGGGAAAAGTGGCAATGTGGAAGTGCAATCAATTTATTTTGGAATAGTTAAAAAAATGAAGCCAGAAAAAAATAAAAATCATTTTTCAAAATTTCTGTTTTTTCCGGACATCTCCGGATATACTCGGAATTTCAGAACTTTCTCAACGGTAAATTGATAGTCAGGTAAATGCGCAATTTTGCCCCAATTAACCATCTATCTTCGTATCTCTCATAATTTCCGAGATCTCAATGGTAAAGATCGAATTTGAAACACCCTGTATCTGTATGAATAAATATTCAACTTCGGTATACTATCTGTCCACAAATATTTTTGGATATTTCTAGGGAACATAAATCTGGTCATAGTGCAGGCTGTTCAGTAAATATATATGTAAGTCTCGTATTTACAAGAGATTTTTGGAAAACATTCCATTGAAGAAATATCGTTGCTGAGCTTGTTTTTGCTAACTATAAAAAGGAAATTCCTGGACACGAATATACTTGAAAAACACATTTTTTGTAACACAATTGTTCAAATAACGATAACCAATAATTTTCCTCACTAAATCTTCTTAGTCGATAAAAAAAATAAACATGTTTCGACCTACCGAAATGAAAATGTCAAGATATACTATTTCGAAGGCAGCATTGATTTATCTGTGGAATGTCAAACTAGACAGATTTTATAACAAATAGCGTCTCAAACGTTTCATGAATCGAATGAATTGGACCAATAATAAGAATATTATATCAAATTTTACATTATATCATTTGAAAATTCAAAATGAATATATTTAAGTGAGATTTTCACTGAGCAGTTTACAAAATCGCAACACGTGTTTCACAATAGAGTAGTGATACCGACAAAATTCTACATAACTAGTGCTTCATTTAATATAACAACTTGAATTATATGAACTTCAGATGCTACAAATGCAACACGCATTTATATAGACGGCTCAAAAACCAAAGAAGGCTCAGGATGTGGAGTGTACTCCAGATCACTAAGCCTAAGGATTGAATGGGAAATGGGAAAAAATACCAGCGTGTTCCAAACAGAACTGGCTGGTATCTCAATCGCCACAAAAGAAATTACCAGGAAAGGAATTTCTGGCAAAAACATAACAATCGGATAGCAGACAAGCCTTATTAGCCTTGGTAAATAACTAAATTATCCTGAGGTGGATTAAAGGGCACGACAGGAGTACAGGTAATCGCATTGACGACATTTTAGCCAAGGAAGCGGCTGAACTGAAAATTTAGGACCGAGTGGCACCTAAGGCCTGATGACTTCGGCAATTGCGGAACTAGCCAAACGTCACACCAATGCTCAATCCCTAATGGGATGGGGTGAAATCAAAGGATGCAGTCTTGCCAGGATCACCCTGGGCGACCCTGGGACGCTGGCGCCGAAGAAATATCTGGCGATGACCAGGAAAAATCTACGCTCAACAGTAGAATTTCTGACTGGCCACTGTCAACTAAGGAAACACCTCCATAATATGGGGCTAGTGGACACACCTCTATGCAGGATGTGTGAACAGGAAGATGAAACTGCCAGGCATGTCCGCATGTGCGAATGTCCGGAGTTATCGTCAATAAGAGAGTGTATGCTCGGCGAGTCTTGGCCTACACCTACCGATATAAAGGAGATGTATCCCAGGGACCTGTCCACCTTCCTGGAAAGGGCATGATGGACGATGACCTAGGAGGACAACTACTCGGGAGGATGTACAATGAGTCACATGTGCTGTGGGCCTACACTCACCCTCCCTACTCTACATAAACAGAAAATATGAACATCTACCTATTCAAATATCTTCATTGAAAAATAGACCTATTAGAGGGAAAGTATTAAATCCCCTTTGGGTCATTCAGAATGTGGAATTGACCTTCAAATTCAAGAAACTACCCCTATGCTGTTTCATTCTCTGGGAAAACATTCTTTCTGTTTGACCAATATGAAGTTTTTGGCCAAATTCACCAAATCAGGTACTCCTGATCTATCTGACACCAAAGTTTTGTGTAAGATAGATCAGGAAAAGATATTGGTGTGTGTAAACAGGAAAAGATATTGGTGGATTTCCCAAAATAAATATGTCTTAGTTTTTTTTAAATAACGGAATCGATAATATCTACCTTGTAACCATTGTTTTTTTGTTTTTTGCGCATTCGATAGTCTATGAAGCATAGTATTGAACGCCGCTATGTATGACAATGTCCGTATAACATGGTTCAGTACACCCATTTCATTTTTCTGTACCAGTAAAACAGAATAAGATATAGTCTACGTATCTGTACTAGTATTAGAAACTGTTATTCAACTGATAATTATGAATTTCATTCGCAAAGGTTATCCATACACATTTCAGGTAGAAAAGGACTTACTCTACTTACTCAGTATTTTTTTCAAAATTTAATCAGAATATCGAATGCTTTTGATAGAATCACTAAAAAAATTACCAATGTTTATATTTTTTAATGATGCCAAACAATTTATCAACTTCTTATCTTCTACAAAATAGTATATTTCCTATAATGGTTATTAGTCTGGAACTGGATACATATGGCTATTCTCCAGGGATCAAAATTGGGGCCTTTTCTAATTCTGTTATGAACGATTTACGTAAAGGTTTGGAAAGTGAGTGCTTATTTTTCATGTGTTCTTGTTAATCTGAAAGAACAGATACTATGTAGAACTGTCCAGATATTCAGTCACAATTAGGCTTACTGACACAAGCTGGAAAAAAGGTTTCTATAATGAAAAATGAGAATTGAAACTTTCTGTGTTTTTTACCACTTTTATTTGTAACTAACGTTACTGTAGTTTCGTTCTATGAGGACATTTTCAAACTTATACATTATTTTCATTTTCCATGATGATTTCCTACCACGTAGTAACGTCTACATCCATCAATTTATCAGTTCCTATGAACTAATTCAACTTTTATCAAGAAATAATGTGCTTGTTCAACGAGCACGTTAAACACATTTACAAAACTTGTTTTTTTAAACTGAAATCCTTATACAAGTTTAAGTTCCAGCTTTTTCAAGAAACAAAGCTGAAATTAGTTCAATCATTGATTTATCCCCATATTGAATATTGCAGCTCAGTGTATTACAACTTCTTACCAGACTATAATAAACACAAACTTCAACGTATACAAAATGCTTGATTGAAACTTTCTGTGTTTTTTACCACTTTTATTTGTAACTAACGTTACTGTAGTTTCGTCCTATGAGGACATTTTCAAACTTATACATTATTTTCATTTTCCATGACGATTTCCTACCACGTAGTAACGTCTACATCCATCAATTTATCAGTTTCTATAAACTAATTCAACTTTTATCAAGAAATAATGTGAGATTAGATCATTGGGTCTTTTTCATTGACAATAATGTAAATAGATAAAAGTATTTACATTTTGTTCATGTCATTATTATCCCCAGGATAACTGAAGTACTAAAACAAGGTGATATTTCAGCATAATTATGATCTTTCAGAGATTTTTTTATGATACGGTAGAGACATTTCTGGTGTAAAATGAGATGATGCTAACATTATTAAGTTAGGTTAGAGATAGTGATTAATTTTTTTTATTCATTTTACTCCAGCGGATCCAATTCTGGACAAATTTTCACCACATTCTAGAAGTATAATACTATTCACGACACTTCTCACCAACTGTTTGTCAACAGGGATCAGGGGATTAAAACTAGCTAAAATAAACAATCTGCTGATAATGCTAATTTGGTTGGTGAAGAGCGCATTGAAAGATGTCACCCCATTGGTGTTTGGAGTATCATATACCTTAAATTTACCGTTTCTGATGGTTCAAGTCAAAGCTTACACATCTCTAATGTAATAAAAAATACTCACAATTTTACTGTTCAAGTACATCAACTCGCGCTCAGCCAGTCGCCTGGTTGCATTTTCCTTCCTCTTTCGTTTGTATTGGTTGTACTTATAAAACAAATACATTCCCGGCAAGGCCAGAACTACAAACGGTTTCATGAGGGGGCTCTGTTTGGGTCCTTGGGGCATGTTGGTAACTGAAATTAGAAGAAAATACCAATTGTGAAAGTTTATAATGAAATGAGAGATTAGACCTATAAGGACACTACAATTTGTATACTCAAGTCTTGTGAGAAGTTGAATTGAATAATGTAGCATGGACATTTGTTGAGAAATTGAGAGTAATACTGAGTAAGTTATGAGGTTTGAAAGGTTATGATCTCAAAGGATTGGTAGAATAATTAGAAGTTTGTGAATAGATTTCACTGATAATAATAGTAATAATATATAGTAATATATGATAATACAATAAATTCAAGATTCTGCCAGAATATTTAGTGACACGACTATCGTCAAACTTAAACCAGTCCGTTTCGTCTTTGACCAATGCGTAATAATGACCGGATTCAACGACGGAACCACAGTGAACAATGACTGCATGAAGATTATAATAGTGGTCTGCTAAATCGAAGTGTTCATCTATTTCGAACCTTCGTAAGGGTTTGGTGCTTTCGTCAGAGGTTGCATATTCGGTAATACGGTCGACCATCACTTGTTAGAAGTTCTATTTTCAGATGATTCAACAAAAAGCTTTGCACGGACTGGTTATCAGTCATATTAAGAAACCCTGGTTAAGTTCTAAGAAATAACATACGTTTTTGCTACCTCTTCAATATGTATTACAACGTAAACTAGTGAGGATTTTTCCAGGAAAAGACCTACAAACACAGGACGAGATAGACTGTACGGAATCATTCAATCCAGAGCGGCTAGGGGTATTGATTCTGCTATTTTCCTGCTCACGAAGAGTATTGAACAAGAACCCCAAAAATTTGGAACAATCCTCTTGTTGTCTCAATAAGTATCTAGTGGACTTCAAAGACTCTAGGAAATCAGTTGGTGGAAAAGATGATAAATTCTCACGAAACTGCAGCTGCATGAACAGGTGTTTGAGTTCTCGTTCTCGTTCTCGTTCATCGTTATAACCTCGTTCTTGAAATTTTTGGTCATGAACAACACTTGCAAAACGCTTTTGATGTAGGAATTGTTCCCTAAATTATCCAATCCAACTTTCTCCGCAAGATTTTCGGGATAACTGTCTACTGATTAGTAAGGAAGAATCTGCATCAAAACCATTTCTCAAGCTGCAATCGATCCTTCCAAGTGATGATGGGTTTCATAGAGGGATCGATTCGGCTCTTGCTCCATGAAGAATTTTATCAGTTTGACTTTTTTAAATAAAAATATTGGCAGCCACTTTTTGACTGGCAACCTGTCATAAATGTATCCCCTATCATAAATGTATGTAAAAATTTTAGTTTGGTTAACTACGCTATGAACATAGTGATTTTGCGGCGGGATCCTGTTCTAGTAGGAGTATTATTGCTTTCCGCCAATACGAAAAAAACGTCCGGTATTTTAGAAAAACAATTCATGACTTTTGCGTTACGATACCGCACCTGCTCACTCGTCATTGTTGTTTATTCATTATTTTTTGGCCGAAAAGACACTACATGTATACCTCAGCCACCGTGATCACAAGATTTACCCCCCTGCGACTGTTTCCTGTTCCCAAGATTGAAGAGACCTATAATATATATTGTAGGACGGTATTTTGCAACGACTAATGAGATAAAAACCAAATAGCTGATAGAGCTGAAGGAAATAACAAAAAGTGCATATCAGAACTGCTTCGAGAATTGAAAAACACGCTGAAGAGACCTCGTATTTGTGTTTCACATTCTTCACAAAAATTATACAAACTATCTTTTCAAGAAAGTTTGTGGAACCTATATGTTCAGTTTTGTTTTACATTGTTATTTTTCATACTTTATTAACTTATTTTTGTTGAAATTTTGTTTTCTGGGTATTTGTGTTCCTAAATTTTTTCTTTTAAATAGATAGATCTTTATTGTCTAAAATGTAATACAATTTGTCGACAAAGGGTGTCATGTTTATAAGTACATAACATGTTAAAAATATATAAAATGTTGTTTTTTTAA
>NW_019291641.1:51471-73052 GCF_000500325.1 Leptinotarsa decemlineata
TCCATTTGAAAAATCAAAGTTGCTACTGCTTTCTAATAGAAGCGGCAACACCGCATTGTCGAAAATATTTTAGTTGGCTAGAGAATGTCCGAATATGCCCTCCATTAAATTGTCAAAGTGATCCGTTGTCTGGTTCACCAGAAACGTCTAATGTGCCATCCACCGTGAATCAGCCTGTATATTTGTCTACTTCTGAAGATTTGAGACTGCCTGCTTTCAAACCTTCCTTTATGTTTGTGAAGCCTCCAAAATGAATATTTCAAATATTGTTATTATTTCTGCAGAAAAGTGGCCTACATGAGTCACGCACCTTCAATTTGAATATTATTCTCAAAGCTCTTTTCTGGATAATTTCATTTTTTCAAGTGCATTATATACCAGATTTTTTTTAAAGCTCAGCCAGTAAGAAAGTATTTTACTTGGACAATAAAGTATAATTCACATTCACATCACAATATACATATATGTATATACTGACACAAAATGAAAAGTTATCATCTGAAAGAAAAAATCTTCAGCTGTCCTGAACTGAACTCTTCGCAGTTTATTCTGCACTTCAAATAATTTAGTACATGGTTTTGATAAAAGTACGATATCAGTTATTTGAAGAAAAGTAGGAAGTATTTGTTATAGAACAGAATTTTATAAACTACACTTTACGATTTCCACAAACTTTATTTGAGAAATATATCACATGTTTCGCTAACACACTAGCAATAATGGTGATCTATTCAAATCCAGTTGGTCATTCATTAGAATGTTTGAATTTTTAAGTTTAATGACTTCCATTCCTTCCAAATGATTCAAACATTTTTTTCTATGCGTAAAATGTTGAACTCTTCGTTGAGAATATGATTTTCTTCTAACAGATGATTTGAATATGTTGAACTTTTTTTATTATTTACATAGCTCATATGATGTTCCTGGATTCAATTCCTAAATCTTCTTTCAGTTTGACCAATATATACCTGAGGACACGTTCCACACTTTAATTTATATACTCCTGATTTCTCGAATTTGGATATTTTGTCTTTATTATTTTTAACTAACTCTCCCAACGTATAACTTGTTCTATATGCAATTTCAATATCTCGTTTTCTCAAAAGGTGAAAATTGTTCCACAAGTCTTCAAAAACTTGCATAACAAAAAATTCGAAGATAGAACTTCTGGAAGAAGAATTGACTGACGTTTTTGAGTGAATCATTGCGGAGTCTTCTAGATATAACCTTCGTATTTGCAGTCAACGCATATACCACTGATGATGTCTGCTGTAGTAACAGACGAAACAGTTGGTACTAAAAGTTTCATTCGATCTTGGCCTACCAGCCTGAATTTTGTTCACTCTGATCGTGATTCCGGCCGTGAAAGCCTACGATCTTATCAGTGTTCAACTTTTTCTTTGAATCGATAGTGAAAGTTACCTAAAATTGGGCGGCATATCTGAGAATTATTCATAACGAAGAAAGTTGCCATTAGCCTACTTACCATAGGAAAAATAGGTCAATGAGAGTTTTATGTTTTTCGCCTTGCAAAACTAATTATATCAAGTGATTTTCCTTCAGAGCAGATTAATTATGTTTTGTTGAAGTGTAGCATGAAAGATTACTTCATGATCAGAAATTTTTGGTAAAACTTTATTATATCTCATCATGAAGTGGGAAATTTGTGTATTATTTGATGAATGGGAAATACCACCATGAATGGAAATGAAACATAAATGATAATGAAAACTGATAATCAACACTTTATTGTGGGATTTTCATTGAACAGTTTAGAAAACCGCCAGTTATTAAAATTATTTGCGACAATAATTATACAGTTTGTGTTTGACAAAACGTTAGTTGAACAATCAGTTGAATTGAACTGAAAAACCACAGAAACAAGCGAGGATGTGTCGTAGAATATTGATCTGAGGCTGAATCGATTGAATATTTAGGCATCGTAATTGATCGACATCTGGAATGGGACCTACAAATGAAACATGTAGTGAAGAAGTCAAAAGATATGCATTTTACAATCAAATGTATAAAAAATCACCTGAATACAGAACATCTCAAAATACTCTACAACCACTTTGTCCAAACACAGTTCAACCACAGTAGAATAATATAACCAATAGGCTCTCTTACCACGTCATCCGCCCGAGTTGCCGCTCTTAGGATGAGATTCTCATCCAACGCGTTCAGTGCTGTAGTATCGAAGGATTCAACGGCCCCACAAGCATCGGATTAGTTATAATAAACGGTCGGAAACTGATATTGTGTTTAGTTTATTCGCTGTTGTTTTAAGTTTTTGTAGTTGGTTATAAGTTTACCACAAAATCTTCTATAATATCCTTAAATTTCGTTTTTACATGAGCGCACGCCAAAGTTAAAAGAACGAAATTGACTCCGCACTTCGAGGTCACCGAGAACTTTATGAATTTATGAATGAAAGTAGTGGGAGTGGACTTACTGGTTGCTTTTTACTTTGGTTCAACTACGGCATTATACGTTGGGATGGTGTGACAGTCAACTTGGGCGCATTGATTGTTAGAAGTGGAAAGCAATGGTACCCAAAATTTGAACACAAATCATCATTTCGAAATGAACAGCAACTTTTTTGCTCAGCTATGATCCTCATCAAAAAATTAACATGATACCAGAAGTGAATATAATTATTTAAACGTACCACGATACGATAAAACAATAGGACTGCGTCACTGTGATTATTTGGCACCAATACAGAATTTTTTACTTCCTGCCGGAATGAAAAACATAAATAAAATCTATATCTTCAAGAAAAAATAGGTAGAAAAATGTTGAACGGTTTTATTGATAATATACCGAAACCTAAGAAATAATTCAGAAGGTCTTAGGTAGCAGTCATCACATCACTCTCCTCAGTAATCTACGGTATTGATCAGTTGAAAAAATAATTGAATCGTAGGGCGCAGCGTAACCTGAGTAAATATGTAAATATTATGCCCAACTATTTTATTATTTTTTTATCTGAAAAGTACCGTTGATTGCTGAAGACCTACTTTGGACCTTCTGAATTATTTTTTAGTTTTTAGTACATTACCTACGTAATTATTACCTTTTTCTTCATAAAACCGGAACATAATTTTTTTTCCACTTATTATATTTTCAAATTTTGTATTTTTAACTTTGTTACTCAATTCTTCTCATCCTGTTCAGACCATTTAGTACCTCAGTGTTACAAGGTAATATGTAATCCGCCACGTTGTACTTGCGGCCATCTTGAATTTGCATTTTTTCAAAGTGTAATACTATTCTGCAAGTCAAGCCCTGTCATTTGATACCCATATTGAGCTAGTTGTGAAAAAATATGTAATCCACCATTTTGTAGCTGTGGCCATCTTGAATTTGCATCAATTTTCGAAGTGTACTATTGTTCTACTAGACATGCTCTGTCATTTGATACCCATACTGAGTTAGTTGTGGAAAAATATGTAATCCGTCATTTTGAAGCTGCGGCCATATTGAATTTACATATTTTTCAAAGGGTACTACTATCCTACTAGTCAGCTCTGTTATTTGATACCCATATTAGTTAGTTGTGAATTAATATGTAACCCGCCAGTTTGTAGTTGCGGCCATATATGATTTACAGAATTTATATAATTTATCAAATTGTATTGTCATTAAAATTGAATGTGTTTACCAAATATCACATCAATCTGTCAAAAGGAACGGAGTCAAACTTCATTTACTAAGTTTGACCTATTGAAACAAACAGGGCAAACTAATAAAAACCATTCAAAGAAACCACCAGAAGAATAAATGTTGAACTTCTTTAGAAAAATAATTCATTTTCAATGTAACCCCCACTACAACACTTGCAAGACATACAAATGCTCTGCACAGAGGCGTACCATTACTTGTCCTCCAATGCTGTTGACGTTTGACATGACAAGCATACAACGATTCACAGGTGTTCCCAATTTCGCCAAAATCAATTGTGAGCAATGAGGCATATGTCCTCTTTTATGAACAGGAGGGAACGAAGCAGCACCTTTGATGTGTTTTTTTTCTTCTTTCCTTTTTTTTCTTCTTTCTTTTTTTTATAATATTAGTTCTTTGAATTAATTTGTATTTCTAGTTGTGTCACAATATATATTGTTTGACATTGTTTGAATAATTTGTGTTGTTTCTGAAAAAATGTCATCGCCTAACAAAAAAATCAGTCATCAAGAGTCAGGCACGTGAAATAATTTTTAAAGTGTTCAAATACTTTCAAAATGTGAGTCGAATACTTTATCAAATGTGAAAAATAAAACATCTTTCGCTACAGCACGAATCTTCATTTTGTATTGGGTATTTCAATGAGAACCATTGAAAGAGTGGTTGAAGAAGGGGAGCAATTAATTTCTTCAAATAAGAAGAAAGAAGCGGCCTAGAAGAGCACCAGTAACTGATATTCCTGATTATGAGAATTCCAATATTAAACGGATTATTCACGAGTTTCGTAAAACGGAAAGCTGTCGTATTACGGAAATTGTGGCTTCCGAAACATCTCTTCGTAGCTTTTCAAAGAAAATAGCTTTCAAATGGAAAAGTACCGAAAAAATATGAAAAATTTCAATAGAGAAAATGGACATTATAGTATTGAAGATCAAGTATTTACAAAAAATCAATTATTTTCGTAGCCAAGAGCGACCAATTATGTTTCTTGATGAAACATATCTTCATGTGGACATACATCTTCCAAGAACTGGAAGGAGAAATAAACCAAAGGTTTATTTGAAAATATTGCGAAGGCACCAAGACTAATTATTGTCCATGCTGGAGTCCATGGGCTTTATACCTAACTGTCGGCCTATATTTAAATCAGGCACAACATCAGGGGATTATCATTCAGAAATGAATTCTGAGAATTATGGTAAATGGTTACAAGAAAAGTTAATCCCAAACTCACCTGTGAATTCGGTAGTCGTGACTGATAATGCTCCATACCATAATAAATTGATCCAACCCCCAAAACAAATTCCAGGAAGGCTGAGATGGTGAAGTGGATGCACGAAAAAAGCATTATTTTCACCCTTAACATGCTCAAATCCAAATTATACGAGTTGATCAAGGTAAATAAAAAGCATCATATTAGATACAACTTTTATGAGGTTCTGCTTGAAGACGGACTTAACGTTTTGCGATTTCCACCCTATCATCCGGATTTGAATTCCATTGAACTCATTTAGGCTACTGTCAAAAACAACGTGTCCCAAAAGAATGTAACTTTCAAGTTGGAAAAAGTATGTGAGGAAACTGGCGAAGCACGAGTTTGATCAAATCATTTCTGAGGAATGGCAAAAGCGTTGGCGACATGTAGTAGATAAAGAACGGAAATATTGTTAAAATGAAACATTTAAACAGAGGTGAATCCGGTGATTTTGAATTTGAACGATGATGGCAAGACAAGCAACAGTGAAGATGAAGAACATTTGTATTCAGATAGTGACTTATTGAAGTGTTTTTTGGATAAGTGTGTCATTATATAACATTTCATTGAACTATACTTCCACCTACAATACTGAATAAAATATGAAAAGGAATTACAAAGAAGTCATGTTTGCTACCCTAATTAAAACTAATTATAGATACGACACTGGCCGGCAAGGGGCTCATCGTAATCCAATAGTAATTTAGTTGGGAGAGTCTATACCGCGCGATCGCTCGCCTTCAGCCGTTGCGTGTACTGTAGCTGAACTTTATAGATTCAGAGTCAGTGGCATAGATATGGTGACTATACAGCAATTAAGTTCAAAAATGTGTTATGATATTCGTCGCTATTTGAACGAACTTTGAAATATTTTTTGGAGACTATAAGACTTTTTACACATAATTAACACATTTATTTGGTAAAATCCTGTCTCCATCTGGACATCTGGTCCACCCCGGCCTCCAACCGGCGTGAATGATGACAGGAGTTATGTACATCGACTATAACACTCCCACGTGGACGTCCGATCAACCCCGGCCTCCAACCGGCGTTATCGCTACTGGGAAACGAAGCAAGTTAGGACACACGTTCATATGAACTTTTTTCATAAATTATGACAAGTAACCATCACCTGAAATTAATGACATCATTTAAGATAAACACTGTATTTGTATATAACATACCTAAGGAAAAATAGTCCTTAAACAACTAGCTTCAGTACCGGATAAGAGAAAATGGAAAAACGGTGGAAACTGAAGCTATTTATCATTTAATGAATCAAGTTTCGGGTATCAGGTTTGGCAAACATTTATCCAATCCATTAAGTAGATGAAGGATGAAGTGTTATTTTCCAAGAGATTTGTGTACTTGATATATCCGTCGCATTTAGCCTTGCTCCTAGACATTTATTCTGGTTCAAGGACACAGGCAGCCACAGACGCTTTATGAAACTACATTTAGGATTATACATTATACCCTGCGAACTTTACTTCTTAACTTATATTCTCTAAACTTTCGAACGGGGCAATATATCAAGATCAGGCAAAATTCACGTGAAAAAGCATAATTTTGAATGATCCTTGATAATGTGTATTTTAAACAACTATTACTGCACTATCGCAGATTCATCAACCTCAAATGCAACAGAGAAGTATCCAATGTGTTATATGCAAGACATACTTGTGACTGAAACATTCCCCTTGCACCCCACCAGTGCCACCGAGTTCCGAGAAATATTCCGTGAAGTAAAAAATAAAAGAAGTACTGGTATTGACGACAAAGTATCCCTGTAGGATCCTTGATAACCCTAGCCGAAGCAATAAATATTTCGTTTGACAGTAGTGTGTTTCCATCATACCTAAGAACAGCAGTTATCATTCCAATTTACGAAGGTAGAAACAGTGAAGATCAGTCGAACTTTCGTCCAATTTCTTCATTATCAGTTCTTTCTAAGGTCATACAAAAGCTGGTCAAAAAAGGATTCTGCAGTTTTTGCAAGGCCAAAACATCTTAAATGGGCCCCAATTTGGACCTGACTCTAAGAAACATAAGCTAAAAGAATCAGCGTATATTCTCATATCTGGAGAGAATTATATTTCGAATAGTTCCTTAGAAATAGATCATACTTGGCTACCCATCTTGAAGGAAAATTTGGATAGTGGCGAAATGTCAGTGGACTAATATTGGAGAGCCTTGTATTACATCGAATGTTTCAGTTGTTCAGTTGTCAACATTGACAAAATTTCACATTTCAAAATACCTGTGACATCTGTCGATGAAGTTGAGAAATAAATAATCAGCAAAGGAATAACTGAAAATATATTCGAATTTTGTGAAGACGTAAGTAGATTTTGGCCTCCGAAACGTTCAGATAAGAATTGTATTTTTTTTATATTATTTCAATAAACATTTTAATAATATCAAAATACGACAAGTTACTGAAAAGAAGAACATTTTTCGTTGTGAAAAATACTTTGATTTTACACAGTAACTTATCGGAGTGAACTGAAAAGTTTACCCTTTGTCCACCTGTATGAAGTTCTCCATTATAATTTTCATATTTTTCAGATTATAGAAGGTAAAATAACCCATGAAAGGTCGATAAAAAACAGATTTTCCTCCACAAAAAATGACTTTTTTTGAATATACAAAATATTGTTGTTTATTATTAATTTTAGTGGAAGTCAAATCTATAAAATTCATTTATTGCTTTGTTTCCATTTCAGTGGTGGAAGGAATTGACAAAACTGTCCAACTGCCTATATGTACCAATATAATGAACTGTTATCAACTGATTTTTGTGAATTTAATAACCAAAGAAGGAACGAAACTTTTCATCAAATTAAAAATAATTTTAAGACGGACAAATGGTATATACGAGGTCTGTTCAAAAAATATGGTGAATTTTCATCTTTCTCAAAAATTGTTTATTTGTTCATCAATTTCTATTTCGTCCCCTTAAAAGTAGTTCCCGCCAGATATAATACGTTTGTGAAAGCGTTTTTTCCAATCTTCGAAACAGTAATATAATCTGATATACGCTTTTTGGTATGTTCTTGAGCTCTCTCAGAAATTGGTTTTTGGAACAAACGCTACCCCAGGTTCTGGAGGAAGTACCATTGGTTACAAGAAATTTAATGAGGTTTATGCACGATGGTGCACAAGAGCATTTTAGCATATTGGCTCGAGAGTTTATAACAGTAACATACGGAGATCACTGGATTGATCGACATGGACCTCACTTATGCCTGCTCGATCACCGGACCTAAACCCCTGGAGTTTTTGAAAGCGTTCGGGTGGCGATGAGATAATATTGGATTTTCGCATCTGAACGCGGGTAGTCATTTCCAACAGCTCCTGTAGATTAATAAACATTACATGTAATTTTTGGTAATAAATTGTTATTGTCAAAATTCTTTTTTGCTCCGTATCTTCGAAACAAAGCGCCCTATCATATCATCGAAGGACAAAATATTTTCAGAATATCATGTATAGTAACTTACTGGATCTACACCATAAACATAATATTCATTAAAATCGTATCAAACAATAACTTTCTCTTCAGAATTATCGATTATTCTATCAAATCATCATGCTCATTGAAAAATGAGATTTATGTGAAGGTATGACATTTTTCATACAACAATTTTAGTAGGGGAGCCCACGATGCAAAATGGGGATTGACTCGAGCGTCATAGAGTATATTAGGTTGCAAAGCTTAGATGATAAGAAGAAAAAAATGTTATATAATATATAACTTTTCATCGGTGTAAAAAAATACTGTTGTATGGACATACTCGAGCGCGTCAGATATTGATTGTATCAATGTCCTACGTATTTTTAATAACGTTCATATGTTAATCTGATTGTTTGCATGATGCGCGTCAGATTTTGTAAGGGGGTGTTAAGTGCAACAAAGAAAAGCTCCAATTCAATAATCTGACGATTTCGATGTGACGCAAATTCGCGGCCATTATTATAATGTGCAAAAAAAATCACTATTTTGAAATACTCAAGCGCGTCAGATTAAGATATATATGGTTCATCTTTATGTTCTAGACATGCTGTCTCATAATCTGACGATTATCTAGAGGAATCGCCTAATCTGACTAATTTTTAAAAATTTGTTTTAATCATTGAACTTAAATAATTGAAAAGCTCAGAAAATAGCATGCAAATAAATAAGTGTATGTTTTTTAAGCAGAATACTTCAAAAAACATATTTTTTTATAATCAATTGATTATATAATCATCATTTTCTTCTTCATCACGAACGAGTCTCAGTGATCAGCTGTGGTGGCGTCATGGCAACAGAATTCAGAGTGGAAACGGAGTGAGAGAGTAATAGATAGAGAAAAAGTGAAAGAGGAATAGAAACTCGGAGAGGGAAATATTGGTATCATACAGCTGCACGCATTAAACTTATTGTTATTTCGGCTTGCGAAAATCGTCATATTATATATTTTTCATTATCCTTGAATTATTTCCTTCAAAATGAAAAAAAAATTGCTACGCTCGAGAATGTCGAAATGACGTTATTTTTTGACAACTTTGCTGCCTCCCCTTTCTTTGCGTCACTTTCAAATTGTCAGATTACTGGAATATACACTATTCAGCATGACTAATCTGATCCTTTACCTTCACAGGCGGCCTTATATATGGGGCTCATATTTGGTGGAGGTACTCAACCGGGTACAAGGTATCACCCTGTATAATAATCTTCCGCGCTTCAGTAAATCCCGAAATCCCCGCTTGGGCTCCCCAATTATTTTTCCTGTTTTACTTCTTTTTATCAAAATATGTTTAATTCAATGTTTTACACTCATTTTTACTGTAAGTATGATTTTGTGATGATTTCTATGATTTCGAAAAAAAAATCCATAACTTAGAAAATTATAGGCTATGAAGGAGCTTCCTATTAGAAGCAAAAACTTGCCAGAGTAAAGCAGAGTTTTCAATTTGATTTTTGTCTGAGAGACCCCGTTAATCCATCTTCCTGCACTTCTCCAGTCGCTAAGGTATGTGTCGAATTATTGAAACTAATATTTCTTATATTCTCTCAACACGCAACATCCCATTGGTCCAAACTCAGAATTCGAACAAAGATAAAAATATCTTTTACCTCTATTATAACAGCAACTCTACAAAACGTTCAACCGCGGTAAAAGTCGTATAAACCGGTTACAAAATATCTAGTGGCGAACTATTTAAAGCCGAATCATCTAAAATCTAATTTTGGCACAAAGCAACCCCGCGGGGTGGCAATTCAGCGCGACGAATGCAGACGGAGGGTTGTATTGTCAAAAACATTGCATTCGGTACGCCCACCGAGAGAAAAGCGTTCCGACGTCGACCGCCACGACGCCGAACAACTGCACACTGCGGCCCGTCGTTCGATAGGCGAGGGTGATCAGCAAGGGGCATGCGCGGGCGAAATCACGTCTGTTGTCCCACCTCGATACGACACAGGAATTGGTTTTTTGTTGACTCATATCAAATATTCCCGAGCCATTTCATCACTGTTTGCAATGTGCGTAAGCGGCACACCGTTATTACTCATTAAAATGAGGGTAGGGGTTGGGGTGGCACACGGGATTACGCAGGACGTGGGTGTTCTTTTTTATCAAACAGAAATTGATTTCATCTCTTGGTTCGTACGGATACAATCAATTTCTTTACAAAGGAGTATGCACTGAACTTCATAAAGTTGTAGGGTTTTCAGTGTCATTGCTTTTCGAGTTTGAAAGCTGTGAATTTTTGGAATTTCTTCCTGACGTTTCGCTGGCGAGAGTGGCTAGCTCCTTCAGAGGTTTAACCATCATGGCTTGCTGTCCGATGACTACCTTTTAGGCTTCGTAAAGCGTATGTATGCCTTGTCAGGTAATCCGTTGTATCTGTACCTGTATTTGTACCTGTACTCGTACCTGCTCTTGTACCTGTAGTCGTACCTGCACTTGAACCTGGAACATTAACAATCTCGCTGCCTGTTGTCCTGTTCGTTATTCTCGAATTCCTTAAAATGGGGTTCCATATTCGATTGAGGTTCACCGCTTCTTCTTTTCTGTTGAAATGTGAACCAGAACATCTGGAGAGGGAACTGAAATACCTTGAAGGGACCTTGAGATCGAATGGATACAGTGCCTCCGAGACCAGAAAAGTCATGAAACCGAAAGGCACCACGTTCAGAAAGCGAAAAAGGATCAGATGGTTGCACGTGCATATCGTGCGCATACCGTTTATTCCTAGGGTCACGGACAGAATACACGGAAGATACAACAAAGTAAACAACACAAACAGAAAATAAGAAGCGGTGAACCTCAATCGAATATGGAACCCCATTTTAAGGAATTCAAGAATAACGAGCAGGACAACAGGCAGCTAGATTGTTAATATTCCAGGTTCAAGTGCAGGTACGACTACAGGTACAAAAGCAAGTACAAATACAGGTACAGAAACAACGGATTACCTGACAAGGCATAAGCTTCAAGAAGCCTAAAAGGTAGTCATCGGACAGCAAGCCATGGTGGTTAAACCTCTGAAGAAGCTAGCCACACACGCCAGCGAAACGTCAGGAAGAAATTCCAAAAATCCACGGCTTCCAAACTCGAAAAGCAATGACACTGAAAACCTCGGCCGCGAAATTCTAAACCATTTTGTCAAAATTTGGAGATTATATAACCAACTGGATGAAGGCAGGAAGCCTAAAACACACTTACTGGAAACATTGACATTTTTTTGCCGCTGTTGGGATGACAACATCATACTAGCTTTCTTGAAACTAAAACGGTCCTTCAAAGCAAATAGAATTTATACGAGAAATGAAAAAGCCTTTCTACGAGAACGTATCCATCATACACGGAGCCAGCTAGTGGAGACAGACAATGTCTTGTTGAAACTACATCTTGAACTTGGCAACCGGATGAAACCCGAAGACTGGGACAAACTTGATGGTATATCTTATTCAAAAGTGGATAAAGAACGGGAGAGAGTGAGCACAAAACACAAAGTGAAGTTCGAAAAACTACACGAGGCTGTATGTACAGTGGCTCCTCGTTTAGACGTGTCCAGAGTGGTCATAATACAAACGGACCGGGTTCTCACTGAAGATGAAACGTCAGTGTTAGCACGAGGCGGTAACCAGTGCCATGACGGGTTCCAAACGAGGAAATTATCGCTGATGCAGAATCGACAATCAGGAATATACCGGATAAAGAAGCGGAAGAAATCAGGATTGTGACAGCAAACATCCTGAGCAAGGAACGACCTCCTAAATGCAACATCCCTAAATGAGAGATTGCAGCCTTAAAAAGCTTGAACTCTGAAGAGAGCATCACGATACTTCCAGCAGACAAAGAAATTGCCACGGTGATTCTGAAAACGAAAGAATATAACAACAAAATTGAAGAACTACTAGACCCGGCAAACTATCGCAAACTTCAACGGAACCCAACGCAATCTAAAATAAGGAACGTGAAAAAAATGATCAGATATTTCTCACTGTCGAAAACCACACAGAAAGCCATTCTTAGAACTGAAGCTGTTCCACCTAGGCTCTACAGGCTTCCGAAAATACACAAAACCAACATGCCACTGAGACCGATAGTCAGTAACCTGGGCTCTCCGACCTACCACTTGGCGAGACATCTGGCTACGCTCCTACAACCCCATGTGGGAAAGTCCAACTCCTACGTCAAGGACTCGACAGACTTCGTTGGTAAAATTAGGGGATTAACGCTGGAGCCGACAAATATTCTGGTCAGCTTCGATGTGGTGTCCTTGTTTACCAATGTTCCACTGGAAGACTCTCTGAGGGGGTTAGCCCACGTGTTCCCGAATGACGTCGTCGAACTCTTTAGAGCTTGTCTCACAGGAAGTTACTTTCAATGGGAGGGAAACTTCTATGGGCAACTAGATGGCATTGCGATGGGGAGTCCACTTAGCTCAGTGATAGCAAATCATTTCATGGAACAGTATGAAGGGAAGGCGATAGACACTTTTGAATTGAAGCCGACCTTGTGGCTACGTTACGTGGATGACACCTTCGTCATCTAGAAACATGGAAGAAAAGCCCTTAACCGTTTCCTAAACAACTTGAACGCCCAACACCCGAGCATAGAATTCACCATGGAGATTCAGCAGGGCCAACGGATAGCTTTCCTAGATGTATTAGTAGAACGATGTGGTACCAGATTAACCCACAAAGTGTATCGAAAACCCACACACACAGATATATACTATCGAACCACCATCCTAGCCAAAAGAGAGGAGTCATCTCCACTCTAACGGAACGGGCTCGGAGAATATGTGAACCAGAACATCTGGAGAGGGAACTGAAATACCTTGAAGGGACCTTGAGATCGAATGGATACAGTGCCTCCGAGACTAGAAAATCCATGAAACCGAAGGGCACCACGGTTCAGAAAGCGAAAAACGATCAGATGGTTGCACGCGCATATCTACCGTTTATTCCTAGGGTCACGGACATAATTGGAAAACTATTGGGCAAACACGACATCAAAACAGTCTTCAAACCCACGAGGAAGATACAACAAAGCCTCAGGTCAGCTAAAGACAAAAGAGACCCATTATTAGCAGCAGGGGTCTATCGCATACCGTGCACTTGTGGAAAAGTATATATCGGAACCACCAAACGATCCATGGGAACAAGCCTTGAAGAGCATAAAAGGAACTGCCAAACGGACAAGTCAGCTGTGGTAGAAACATTTTATTCCATCATGGATTTTTATTTTGTATTATAAATTTTGGTTAGGAAATTAACTTTTCATAACTGCATTATCGGGCAGTCTATTCAGGGATCACGTCGGGGTCACCAATGTCGGGACTGGTGATAGGTGAATTAATAATCAGACGGACTCAGCGTTTACTAATCATAAAATTTATTAATGACACCAACAAAACGACAAACAGAAAATAACAGTGTAAACTCGTGGCGAGGAGAATCAGAGTTATGATCAGTTTCCGGCCGTAATCTCTGAATAGACTACACGATAATGCAACGTGGAACCGCCGAAGCTGCCTTCACTACCTGCAAGGACACCCTAGCCAGTGCAAGACTCCTTGCCCATCCGAAGCTTGGCGCCAAACTCAAGTCAAGTGTCAAGTCAAGTACACTCGTTAAAAATGGTGTTAATGCAAGCAAATATTCAAAGGTGATAGCATTCTTAAAGCGGAAAAATGAAAGTTTTAGGCCCAAAAATCAAAAACTCTCACGTTTCAACAAGTGCAGAGGTTTATGAATGAGGAGCCAGGTGAAAAATATCTGATGATAAAATTTGCTACTATTTTTGGAATATATAGAGCCCTCTACCATTGCCTCCCCTCTACCATTGCTGAGTTTCTGAAAGCCCAGGAACCAAAGGGATGTTCAGGTCACTGTTTCAGAAGGTCTTCTGTTTCTTGACTAGCAGAATCAGGAGCAAATATAACGGATATTAAGAAGCACGGAGGATGGAAGTCTATAACAGTAGCTGAGGGTTACATCGATCAATCTACTTCTTAGAAAAAGACTATTGATGAAAGAATAATCCCAACAGCATATGTATTACATTTGCAACAGAATTTAATTGTATAATTAATTGAATAATTATGTTTTATTTATCATTATTTGTTCGAAAAAATGTGTTGAAAATATTTTAACACGCTGTTAACACTCGTATTAATATTTTTAACACGCTACTTTGTGAACATCATCTTTTAATACTCTTGACAACCAATTAAAAGGTCAGTTTTAATGACAGTTGTTCAAAAAACATGTTGCAAGCAAGATTGAGAGTATTTACAAAAATATTATACAATTGGATATTAGATAATGCTGGAAAAATAGATAATTCATTTTATTTTACCTTATTTTGCCTTAATTCATAATAAAACAGTTTTGTTGATACATTTCACATTTTTTCAATGACAGAATTCTATTAACAATTGTCATAATTTTTATTTTTTAAATAACCCAGTTGAACACTAGTCTTCAACTTAGTAGACTGTTGAATACATGTATAATACTAACGATTATTTCAACATGTACTCGTACACACATTCATTTGATATTGTAGGTACACTTGCTAATACATTTGAATTTGAATTTGACAAAGAAATAAAATCGGATTATGTAATACCTTTTCTAAGTGACTATATTTCTGAAGTGAAAAAAAGAGTTGATAAGATAAGATAGTGTTTTTATATTTGCGTATCACAAGATATAACAGTGTATAATATATATCGGTGATCCACTAATGATGGAAAAAACACATAATCAAGTTTTTTGACAAATGGTTTCATTGGCACACCACGAAAGAAGTACGAAAGCTATGTAAGTAAAATACCGTTATAGAAATGCTAACATGTAGACTGAAAGCTAGAATAATTTGACAATCATTATCTTGCCTATTAGCTAGTACTCCGATACGTTTTTTATATAATATTTGCGGCACCCTTACAATGCGTCAAGGATATACGAGGACCGTTCAAAAATACGGCGAATTTCCATTTTTCTCAAAAAATATTCACATATTTATCAATTTATATTTTGTCCCCTTCAAAGTAGTCCCCCTCAGATATAATACACTTGAGTCACCGTTTTTTCCTATCTTCGAAGCAGTTCTGATATGCACTTATTGGTATGTCCTTGAGTTCTCGGCGATTCAGTTATTATCCTCTCAATCGTTGCGAAACACCGGCCTTTCATGAGTTTTTTCCATCTTGGGAACAGGAAAGTGTCACAGGGGCCCAAATCTGGTGAATACGGTGGCTGTCGCATGATTACAGTGTTGTTTTCGGTCAAAAATTTACGAACAAGCAATGACGAGTGAGTAGTTGCATTATCGTGATGCAAAAGACATGAATTGTTCTTCCACAATACCGGACGTTTTCTTCATATTGCTTCTCGGAAGCGACGCATAACTTCAAGATAATACTCCTTATTGACTCGTTCGATTGATGACTTATTTATTTTGTAGAAGTTCATGTTGAATATAGAATAAAGAAAATACTTTTGTCTAGTTTCTACTGTGTTTATTTATTCGTTACGGCCGGTTTCGGCTTTATAAGGCCATTTTCTTGAAAATGGCCTTATAAAGCCTTGATATGGCCTTGATACAAAAAAAAAGAGAGAATCTTCCAAAGAAAGGAAGGAAATATTCAATTTGAAAATAAGCAACTCAATACATGGATGTGTAGATTATGCAAACAGTAATGGCCTACCACCTCGAACTAATACAGTTAATTACTATTCTAATTCTATTGAAGACAACATTAGCATTTTTCTGTATTTTTCTCAAACAACTGAGGATCCGGTTTCCACAATAATTTATGATATAAAATCTAAGTCTTTCGGGACTGACAATATAAATATTAACATGATTCTGCTCTGTTGTCCATATATAATTATATAGATCACTCATGTTGTGAATGAATGAATTGTTGTTACTTTCCTAAAGCTTGGAAGCGAGCTTAAGTACTTCCATTAGCAAAAATCAGTAACCCAATGGAATACAGTCACCTACGAAGTATAAGCGTGCTGCCAACCCTATCGAAAGTATTAGAAAAAATTCTTGAACTGCAAATGAGAACATACATCGAAGATAATAATATACTTTCCTTATATCAGAGTGGATTCAGGTCTGGCTACAGTTGTTCATCAGTACTGTGTGCTATTGCTGATGATATATTGAGGTCAATTGATAATAATGAAATGTGTGTTCTAGTTCTACTTGATTACTCCAAGGCATTTGATACCTTAAGACATGATATTCTTCTCTCTATTTTACATTTCATTTGATTCACAGCAACTGCTTGTTCAATTATTGAGTCTTATCTATCTGGTAGGTCACAACAGGTGAAATTAGATGATCATATTTCGGATTCTGTGGACATATGTCAGGGCGTTCCACAGGGAAGTATTTTGGGACCATTTTTATACACCATTTACACTAGCAACTTCTCTCTACACCTGACAAACTGTATGCAAACTGTATGAAAATGACATACAGCTATCTCTTTCTTTCAAATTTTGTGATCTAGCGAAAGCTACGGACGGCATCAATTCTGACCTAAATCGATTACTTACCGTCACAAACAGTCATTCATTAAAAATCAACTCAACTAAATATGTTGCACTCTTATTTGGCACTGATCAGGAAGTGACATCAGCAAAGAATATAATGACAATAAGGGTAGGAGGAGATAAGATTGAAGTTGCTGATTATTGTAAGAGTCTTGGACTGATTATGGATAATAAGTGACGATTCAAACACCATATTACCCAAAAATTAAAAAATGCATATATGTCATTGAAACTTATTTACAGTCAAAGACACTTTCTGAACTACAAATTGAAAATCAAGTTGTGTGATAGTATGGTTCTCTCCCATTTCAATCATTGTGACGTAGTTTATGGACCTTGTATCGATAGTTCTGATATAAGAAGAGTACAAAAGGTTCAAATTTCTTGTATGAGAATGATATATGGAATACGGCGTCCTATGCGTATTTCACATAAATTAAAGGATGCTGGGTGGCTAAGTATGTTCAACCGTCGAAAGCATCATATGGTATGTTTTTTTTACAAAATTTTGAAAAATAAAATCCCCCAATACTTATATCAAAAAGTTGGATTTAGGACTGACGTGCATCATTTGAACTTGCGACGGAGGAACATGCTAACTATACCCAAGCATAAAAAAGAAGTATTCAAACGATCTTTCTCTTATAATATAGCGACTTTCGGCGATGTCCTGGATGTACCTAATTTTTCGTTGTCTTGTGATGCATTTAAATTTAGGTATAAACGAGTTCTATTTAGTCAACAATAGTTTGTTGCCTGTATCAGTGGATTATGTATGAAATCCTACTCAACAATCATAGTTGTTAACATAATATTTGGTTAGAGTTCGAAAATGTATAGTTTACTTTTCTTATCGTGTATATGTATTTATTGGCTTCTCAAGGGGGCTGTGGAAGAATTGGCTGCAGAGTCTAACTGCTCTCCTTTTATTTACCTGCATTTGATACTTTTGTTTTGTAAAGTTATTTTGTATTATTTTTATGTACTGGTAAATAATAAATGTATTATTATTATTANCTATCAGAATTTTTATTATTATTATATTCATACACTTGCATCAAGCTCAGATATTTTTTTAGAAATCGTTCTTCAAGGAGAACACCTTTGCAGTGGTAATTGTAAAAAAGCAATAAGTATCATTCCTTATTTAGTTCAGAATAACCACCTGCGTGCATGTATGTTTCAATGTTGTTGCATCTCAAGAGGACCGGCTATGTTGGATAAGCAAACCAATTCTTTTCATTCGTTTGAAACTCTCCGACACGCTTTCCGAACTTTGTTCGATTTTATACGTTTTATGATATTTATACAGTATGCAAAAAGTTTGCATTTCATCCAGTTTGGAGCTATGTTTGAAGTTGCAAGTCCCTTTAGCTCCTCGGTACCTCATTTTCATATCGATTGCGAAATTTTAACCAAACAGATAAAGTAGTGAGTGAATACGTGAAACAATTTGAAGCGTTTCATAACATTCTACATTACTACAAAACACCCATTTAATTTTCCATTAAATTTGTTTTACTCTCGAGCATTTTATATTTGTTATTCATTTGTTGAGCAGTGTATGAAATGTTAAACGCTGGCAACTCCACTCGTGGCGGGGAATTATGGATGCACAGTAGTCCTAAACAAATAAAACTGTGAGACACAAACATCGAAGGTTCCAAGAAGGGTAACACTACTGGTTTTAGCTATACTGTGGTACCAATTGATATGTTTACATCCTCAATAACTTCTCTAATAGTGATTCGACGATTTTCCATAACAATTTTCTTGATTTTGTCAACATTTTCATTCGTTGTTGATGTGCTGGGGCATGAATTTGCTTTCGGGTTAACGTTTCGTTGCTGTGCCGCTATTTCAGGTTTCAAGCACAGACCATATACCCTAGACGGTTCACGCCAATGCTAAACAACAGAGACGGAAAAAAGCGCCATCTGAAGATTTGTATCAGTATCATTGTGACGGACGCGGGATATTCAAATGTTGTAAATAGTTGGAATATTCATTTTATTCAAATGTTTTTTGGAAATTTCAGCGTATTGTTTAGAGTCTCAAACTACACTTTATATTGAGTGTTTTTGGACTTTAAACAATTCGCTGAAATTTCCAAAAATAATGTAAAAATTATAGTTAAAACAAATTCTTAACCACTGCTTTATGTTGCAGGGCAATAAGGTTTTAAAAAAACAGCTGAACTATTATAGATTTTTTATCCAGAACATTTCAACATTGAACATTTTGTGTGATTATATGTTCAGGTTGCTTAGAATTCCGCAGCTGACATTGAATAAGTATAGATGCCATACTGTTTAATTTGGCAACATTTTCTTCGAGGTAATGTGCTCTTTTAAATTGTTCAGCTTCAGACAATCTACCCGGAATGAATTTTTCTTGTTTCTTTCCATGACAGACCAACAACACGAGTCACATGACCATCTTTTATATATTATGCACATGTTCTTCTTCTTCTTATTTTTGACATACATCACAAACCACAAGAATATATGTGGGTCCGTGACATAAAACCAAACAACAAATTTACAGTGCCATCTTAAGATTTGTATCGGTACTAAAAAAGGGATTCAAGATGAAGTAACCTACGTGAACCGTCTAGGGTTTATAGTCTGTGGTTTCAAGTGTGGTAATATGAGGAAAAATTCATGGTGACGCGCCTAGGGTGAAAATAATCCGGAGGTGAAATAACTCCCCAATCGGATCTCCGGGTGAGGGCTGATTTAAGGGCATCATCCTGCAGAAGTTATTCAAAAACCACTATTTCTGACAGTCATCAGGATTGACCATAGCATGGTAACTGCAGTTGCTAAGAGACCCACTAGCAACTTCAAAATCGATTTCTGAAACATCAGATGACTCAACTCTTGATATATCTAAGGTCTTTGGCCGTGTGTGGCATGAGGGTTTGGTGGCCAAACGTCGATGCTATAGCTTGTCGGATCATTTTTGTGCTTCCTGAAAGAACGTTTCCTGCAAGTGGCCGTCGATGGATATCTTCCAAATACTTTCACAATTAACACTGGTGTTCCCCAGGAATCCATATTGTCTCCAACTCTCTTTTTATTGTATATCAACGACTTATTGGAAAAACCAAGAATTCAATATATTGCTTTGTTGATGACCGACAGCACACTTGTCTCGTCATTCTATTTGGATTCCAGAACATCGGCTACGGAGGCACATCTTCACCGGCAGCAAGAGGTTGCATATCTTAATGAGGTTCTAGAAGTGATTTCGAATTGGAGTGAAAGTAACCAGGTTCATCAAAGCCACAAAAACACAGGCATCGGTTTTCTCCAAGAAGATAAATATCTCCGAACCGGATATAATAATGTCAGGTCACACAAGCTTCTGCTTCGATAGGTTTATTGGGGGTAAAAATAAACACCAATATGTCTTGGCACAATCAGCAAAGGCTGCTTCTCAAAAGCTTGGAACACTGTTCCAAACTAGAAAACTGTACACACCTCAGCAACTTTTGATGCTTTATAAAGCTCAGATCAGACCTTCTTTGGAGTATTGTTCTCAGGTATGGAACTCTGCCACCAAACAAATCCTGAAGTTGCTGGATTTCATCCAGCAACATGAACATCACAAGCAACCTGGATAGACTGGAACATCGAAGAAGGGTTGGAGATTTGTCTCTTTTCTATAGATACTTTCACGGGAAGTGTTCAAGTGACTTGACACATTCGATTCCACCAAGAGCGGCACATATCAGAAATACGCGACGGACTGTTGCAGCTCATCGTTTTGAGGTTCAACTTAGTACACCTCGAACTTCACTATTTGAGAACTCTTTCATCTGGAGAACTGCGTTTATGTGGAATGAACTTCCTGGAAACATTTTTCCAAATGGATTTGATTTCTAGCGATTCAAATCCCATTTGAATCGCTACTTTCGCACAGGCACCGCTCTGTGAGAGCCTTGAAGATTTTCCTTTAGTGCTTGTGTTTTGTTCTTAAAAAAAGGGTGAGCTTTGTCATTAACCTCTTCTCGACCTTCTGTGAAAAGCTTGTACAACTCGTAAACATTTTTCTGCCTCAGAGTACAACCATCGTACGCTACTGTCAATTTAAGTGTTTTTGGGCAGTTAATTCCATTTTTCACACAAAATTTGATGCAAATTCTTTGATTTGTTTTTTTCGATAGCAGAAAATCGTTGAACACGCAAAGCACTTCACAATTTTATGCCTCTCACCAACAAACTAAACATGCTGAACAACTGAAACTGTGAACATATGTTTGAAACGAGTGTACCAAGATAAAAAATATAAAAAAGTCACTAATCGAATATACGTAGCCCGCAAAATTCGAACATTTACCTTATTACTCGCTTTATATTAGCTTCACCTGTATGTATGTTTGTTTGTATGTATGTTTGTTTGTAACTCTCAAGCTCGGGATGTGTATTGACAGAATTATCGGTATTATTGCTTGATCTATTCGTGGGCAGATGACGCTGTACGTAACCTCATTGATATTTCTTAATCTATTCGCGGGCAGATGGCGCTGTACGTAACTATCAATTATTGCTT
>NW_019291642.1:0-52676 GCF_000500325.1 Leptinotarsa decemlineata
TTTGGAACCTTTGGTGTGATCATCAAGTGATCATCTTCAAGAGGTAGATCTTCCTTTTGAAGATGAATTTCCAAGGATTCCAAATAATTGAGTTTTCAACTCTTTCTTTCATAGTGCAAAATTTCCGTATCGATTAGTTTTGTGTTTGGCGCTTCGGCTTTCAAGAAATTCATGTGACTTTTCATTGTCAGATCTTCTGATACTGATGATAAAAAAACATTTAACGTATAACTTTTGGTGATATTAACTTTGAGTTATTCGATGAAAATAACGGGATTCAGAGGCATAGCAAAAATGCATAACACAGAGGCATAGCAAAGCTTGAAGTGATTCGGAAAAAGATTTTGAAATCTATTTCCTGAGAACAGTTACTAATTTATTTGACCACAGAAACTCTTCAATACTGATTGACCATTGGTATAACACAAAACTAAAAATGAAAAAATGTGTAAAGGTTTCTACACAAACAGTGGAACAGAGGAGCTGATATTATTATGTGTGATATTATATGTGTGATGATATACATATCATCACATATATAATATATATCATTACATCATATCAAAAAAGAATTGTGTAAATTAAAGGAAAATTAGAAATTAGAAAACTCTTTCAAGATTCAATCTCCTCGAATGAAAATTATAATCTTCAAAGTAAAGTTGTGCAGCAAATTATCCTCAATTATTTAACTAATAACTCAAATTTATTCTGAAATTTTGAAAAAAAAATCTTTCAATAGAAAATATTATTCATTCCTTCTCTATTTGAATCAAAAAGTCAGTATTCAGTATGAAATACTTCTTTATCCATCAAGATTTGTTTGCCGTGAAAATATCCACACACAGATCAACAGCATGAAAGGGTTGAGGAAGTTAACGGTTAACGGTATAAAATTTCACATAATAATTGATGCAAAAAGGTCACAGGGTAACTGGGACATCCCATCCTGCATCCAGCATCTGAATCAAGAAATCTTAACACAGTTCGTTTGCTCCATTTTTTGCGTTTATAAATAATAGAACGGTGTCATATTCTAGGGTGAAGGGTTACTTGATTACAATGAAAAACACCCTGAAGACATGCTGAGGGTGACGCGCATATATTATTATGGGGTGAGAAAGGGTTAAAAAAACTATGCAAAAAGGGGTTGTGGGTATTGTTGAGGAAGTTTGATATATCGCGCGATGCGTATATGCAAAATGCAAAATTCCCATTATTTGCGAAGGGTTTTAATATATGGGATTCTCGCTTTGTTGACTTGTATGAATGGTTAACTAGATGTATTCATAAAAACGAATACAACTGTCATAACTGAACGGTAATCAATAACGAATTGATGGTTGGACTTTGGTAGAATCATTGAGTTCAGTGTCTATTTTTTCACATCGAAGGTCACGAGAATGCACAAATAATGAATGTGCATGATAATAAATGTGATACCTAACCGATTTTGAATAATGACTGGTAGACCTTTTTTATTACCGTTTCTGTTTTCTGTCAATGTTCGAAAACATGAGAATATTATGGGAACCCATTTTGGATGTTAGTTTGAAAACCTATCAGTCTTATTAACCTTGCTTTCGGTAAAAATAATAAAACATTCAGATAGACTAGTTATTCCCGGTAGTACAACTTAAATGGAAAGATAGTCAAGTGAACATCATTTGAAGGTCTCTTCATTCTGTTCTCAACGAAACCTTCTTCAAAATTTTTTGGCCGGCAAGTAGCAAACGGTTTTTAAGTTATTAGAAAAATTCGAATTTCAAAAGTAGTAAAAAAACAGTAATAATTTCCGTTGTAGTTAAAATGAATTCTCTACATTTTGAGTAGACATTATTTCAAATATTTTCCACAGCTGGTTTTTGATTCACAATTGGTCAACATGTCGTTCATTATACCGTAATAAGAAATGAAGCCTGTTTTGGAACTCCTTAACTTTTGTGAAAACTTCACCTGTAATTAATTGGCACTTTACTCTGCGATTCGTCTCTTACGATCATCAATATTGCCTGGTTGTGTTCCATAAACAGAGAAAAGCAATATATCGACAAAAAAAATCTACTTCAACTACTATTTTGAGAAAAAAATATGATGAAAAAACCATTCTATCAAAAATAAAAATCCGTCTCACAAGACTGAATCACCATTCAAGTAACGCTTTTCGAGTGTCCTTGAAAAATACAGTCCTGAACATTTGTTTTGTTTTGCTGTTATGTATGCCCACCTCCACAGCAGAATTTTATTAGAAAATGAAAATGTATCGCTTTTTATAGATATTCGACAAAATATTGCAGTTGCCAAGATTCTGTAACTATCAAATTCATTCTGTTACAGCTTTTGAAGTATCTGCATTTTATAGAGATGAAATGTATGTATTTTCTTTATTTTCCAAATCTTTAATACAATTTCATTTATTTCGCTACTGTTCGTTGGTAGCTGGTGACACTACTGACATATTTCTTTCTTATTCTGCACCGAACCCGTTTTCCAAAACTGCCCCCAAATCAAGAAAATACTCACATTATTCACATAACTATTTGGATTTCTTAGATTCTAATTTTTCATCGTACAAGCAACAAAATGAGCTGATCAAAATTTTCACAGAGAACCAAGTCGCACTCAGGGTATTTATGAACGCATAATTAGTATCGAAACTGGTTTGAGAATGTTACGAAAAAGTGAAAGTCGTCATTAGTGGCCGTAGTAGTGATAAAACAATACAATACAATTCTTAAACAAAACAAGGTTGTATATGGGAGATTTCAGCCGAAAACAATGCAGAAAAGGGATAGAAATAGCTCTTTTTGTCTTTCGCGCATGTGACGTACTGGATAATAAGTTAGAAGTAATTTATAGACAGTCAAAAGTAAGTCCAGCTCAATATGACGAACATCCAACGAAGTATTAATTATTTACTGTTAGTTTATCGAGATTCCATCGTTAAAATTATTCCTTCATGTAGCTTTTGTTACAACTACAAAGAATGGATTTGGGACAGGTAGAGAAATATCGACGACCTCCTTTGGAGGCATAACACCTCCTTAACGTATATGATTCCCTTGTGACCTAGTATTCACAGTGTTATAGTATATACATAGTATTATGTCTTCGAACTCTAACAACACAATCACATCTATTAAACGTCCCTAAGATATCTCGTAAATGACGACTGTATGTCTCTGAAACAGTCACTGTCGAGACCTGATATCCTCATATAGAAGATGTCTCTTTAGGTATTTCCAAATGATAAATACACCATAAATATTCCAGAGACATTTCGTGGATGTACCAGATATACAATATTCATCAAGGGATGCAATTGAACCCAGGTTTGTGTTTAATAAACCCTACAAAATACAAATTAAGCAGAACACAGAGTCAGATGCTACAAATGCAATACGCACATATACAGACGGCTCAAAAACCGGAGAAGGCTTAGAATGGGGATTTTACTCCAGATTACTGAGCCAAAGGATTAAATGGAGAATGGGAAAAATACCAGCGTGGTTCAAACAGAACTGGGTGGTATCTCAATCGCCACTAAAGAAATAACCAGGAAACGAATTTCTGGCAAAAACATAACAATCTGCACTGATAGCAGATAGCCTTGAACAGACAACGTGTTACCTCAGGGCTAGTACTAGAGTGCCACCAAGATTTAGCCAAAGCCTTGGTAGATAATAACATTATCCTGCGTTGAAGGGTACGACAGGAGTAAAGGTAATCGCATTGCTGACTGTTTAGCCAAGGAAGCGGCTGGACTAAGAATTTTAGAACCCAGTGGCACCTAAGGCCTGATGACTTCGACAATTGCGGAACTAGCCAAACGTCACACCCATACTCAATCCCTAAAGGGATGGGATGAAATCAAATAATGTAATATTGCCAGGATCACCTTTGGCGACTCTGGGAAGCTGGCGCGGAAGAAATATCTGGAGATGACAAATCTACGCTCAACAGTAGGATTCTGACGGGCCACTGTCAACTAAGGAAACACCTCCACAATATGGGGTTAATGGACACACCTCTATGCAGGATGTGTAAAGAGGAAGATGGAACTGTCATGCATGTCCTATGTGAATGTTCGGAGTTATCGTCAATAAGAGGAGATGTCTCCCAGAGACCTGCTACCTTCCTGGAAAGGACCTAGGAGGACAACTCCTTGGGAAGATGTACAATGGGTCACATGTGGCCTACGTGCTGTGGGCCTGAACTCACCCTCCCTACCTACAGATACAGATACTATATTCATTCCAGAGGGCAAAACTAAATACAAAGCAATAGAGTTTGAGACGGTGCAGTCGTAACTAGCTGCGGGCCTGCAAATATTGAAATGTTAGCATGTAAATGTAGCCATTCAGACTATGCGGACGTAAATAATCACTTATGGGTCTCAATCACAACCCGTATCTTCTGAAGGTAGCTTATTTTGTTGTTTAAACAAAACGGTTTTTGGTATTGCCATACTTCATGAGTCAAACACAAGCCAAAGCCTTGGTAGATAATAACATTATCCTGCGGTAAAGGACACGAGAGGAGTAAAGGTAATCGCATTGCCGACTCTTTAGCCAAGGAAGCGGCTGGACTAAGAATTTTAGGACCCAGTGGCACCTAAGGCCTGATGACTTCGACAATTATGGAACTAGCTAAATGCTCAATCCCTAAAGGTATGGGATGAATTTAAAGAATGTAATCTTGCCAGGATCACCCTTGGCGACCCTGGGAAGCTGGTGCCGAAGAAATATCTGGCAATGACCAGGAAAAATCTACGCCAGTAGGATTTCTGACGGGCCACTGTCAACTAAGGAAGTACCTCCATAATATTGGGTTAGTGGACACACATCTATGCAGGATGTGTGAACAGGAAGATGAAACTATCAGGCATGTCCTATGTTAATGTTCGGAGTTATCGTCAATAAGAGAGTGTGTGTTGGGCGAGTCTTGGCCTACACCTGCCGATATGAAAGATATGCCTCCCAGAGACCTGCCACCTTCCTGGAAAGGACCTAGGAGGACAACTCCTTGGGAAGATGTACTATGGGTCACATGTGGTCTAAGTGCTGTGGGCCTAAACTCACCCTCCCTACTCTACAGGTTCAGATAGAGATACCATATTCATTCCAGAGGGCAGATCTAGATACAAAGCAATAGAGTTTTAGACGGTGCAGTCGTAACTAGCTGCAGGCCTGCAAATATTGAAATGTTAGCATGTAAATGTAGCCATTCAGACTATGTGGACGTTAATAATCACCCATGAGTCTCAATCATAACCCGTATCTTCTGAAGGCGGCTTATTTTGTTGTTTGAACAAAACGGTTTTTGGTGTTGCCATACTTCATGAGTCAAACACGTTATTAAAAATTGTTTAGAAAAAAGTATTGATTTCTAATTAGCTGTCCTCCTACAAGTTAAAGGCAGCAGTCTATGAAAAACTTATGAGAGCTGAAGAAAGGTATGAGTTTCATCTTTGGAAATAGATACATACGACATCTACAGACTTGCCAGTTGGAATTTGATTACCGCAAGGCTTGTTATTGGGGCCTGTTTCGAATACTTTATATGTGAATGAGTTAACAGAGGTAACTCATATGAATGTGAATGAGTTACCTCTGGTAACCTCTAGTAACTCTAGTAACTCATTCACATCGATGTATTTACCCGTTTGTATGCAGATGCATAATTACCTTTGTTTTCTTGTAAATTCAGGATAGATATTGATAAAATTGATGAAAACGTTTATACATTGTATGATTTAATCGATCATATGTGGAATTGGTCGCGGTGGTAGTGCGCCCGACTAACGATCGGAAGACCGTGGGTTCGATTCCCGCCTCGACAAGATATTTTTCTCGAGAGAATTTATCTGGTAGAAGCTGGAATGATTCTGCAACCGTGTTAGGAATCACACGTTAAAAGGTAAGAGTTTGTTAGTCCTTAGCTCGTACAAGTTTCTCAACTACTCAGAGTTGTCGTTCGTATGGGGGCGACAGCTAATTAACGGAAAACATATTTTAAACAGATATGACGACTCTTTGTTTTTGAATACATGCAAAATACATTTTATATCTTTTCACAATCGGCAGAATGAGAAAAATGAATTTCTTTCATTAGAGGTAAAAGCATGTTATTTTTTAGGTATAAAATTATATTAACACTTATTTTTTGAAACATGCTGTAGAACTTTAGCCAAATTACTTAATATCAAATGTTAACAGTTGGGATGTCTTAAATCAATTCTTGATATACATGGACTGTTCCAATTCTACCTTGGGGTAGAATATGAACAGGATATGTCCACGATCACATACGGGATTATCAAAATAATTCAATTTATAACTATAATAATCTCAGAAAAAACGACTTTCATGTACCGAACACTGGTGTAACTCTTTCTCAAAAGTGGTTAAATATCTCAAGAATTCAGATTATATAACACTCTTCCTGATAACCTGAAAATATAGACGAAAATCACGTATTGACAAAAAATTTTATTGTATTTTCTTTCAACTCTGCCCCTAAGCTATCAATGAATTCATTGTACTTTTCGGTTAATATTTGTTTCATGTATTACCAATATCTTAATCTGAAAATAGAGCCGAATTGGAGAACTACCGTCCAATATCTGTAATTACAAATTTCGCAAAATTTTTTGAGACTATCCTGAAATTGCGAATCAGCGCATACCTAAATAAAAATAATATTTTATCAAAAAATCAGTACGGTTTTCCACAGGGCAAATCAACTATAGACGCCATATCAGTCCTCACGATTCAAATACATAGATAAAAAAGTACCATCCCTAATAATATTCGTAGATTTGGAAAAAGCTTATGACACTGTAAATCACGAGCAACTGCTAGAAGTACTGGACAGCATCGGATTCAGGAGTTTACCATACTCACTACTGTGCAGTTATCTGAATCAAAGAAAACAATGTGTGAAAATTAAAGAAGCAAACACAACTTTTCTGAAACACCTAGAACAAGCACCACTTCAAAAAAAGAACCGACTCATTATATAAACATCAATTCTAGATGTCGGACAACTTCTCAATGGGTATGTTGGGTCCCAAATTGCCCTTCTTTTGTACACAGAACTTATTACGTTTTCCGCCCTAGCTAGGCTACCCGGCTGGAATATCAAACACGACCGATTAGGTTGGATAGACCCCTGGCGTACCTTCGGATGGATTCTGGAGGTAAGATGGTAGTGAGGGTCACTGCGGCTACCGTCGTTCTGTTACCTACGTTTATAAATAGTAGGATGTTCGTCAGGCAGTTATCTACCATCCACCATCCTACCAACCTTCCTGCAGTGCGGACCTAGCCTTAGGGCCGCGTTATGTCGATGGATATAGGCCGATACCGCATATGCTGAACATGCTGATAGCAAGTGCATTAGGGTCTCGGGCGCCTTATATATATAGAGGTTGAAGGTTAGCACGACTGGCTAAGTTAAGAAATAGCACGGGGATTGAAACGGGTGTGCAGTCGGAGACAGAGAAAAATGAGAACTCTTTTTTCTGTTCAAGCTTTCGAGACTTTATTGACTCTTCTTCAGGAACTCTAGATGATAAGATGAAAATTAACAATTGTCAAAATTTGTTGTACTTTACTTACGAAAGTTGAGGTTATGTATATGAAGCAAGCATGGGAAGAATTATTTTCTTAAAACACTATGAAACTGTGATGATTTATGAAACNGTCTCGACTGCTCGGTGAAATTGTAGTTACTACGTATTAACTTAGTTTTAGTAGTGCGTGCTAATTACGGTGACCGGTAAAAATCCGGTGAGTCTGCAAGCACCCGCTACCAATAAAATATCGGCCGATTTTATACTGGCCGTCCAAAATCGGTGTGTGTGGAATTAGCCAAATACAGGCAAATTTACCTAAAGAACCTGGAGTACCTGTATTGAGGCGTTCGGGCCGTATAAAAGGAAATACAACAGGATGACACGTTCAGTTTGAGTAGAGCCTAGATGATGATAGTACGACCAGCTATCGAAAGCGCTCGCATATAATATATTATATCATAATAATATGATGTTGATTTCAATTTAAGAGGCATCGGTAGACAGCTGTTTCAGCCTATTGGGCATCGTCAGACCAGGAATTTTTTTTTGCCAATTTCAACTTGTAGATTGTAACATACCAATTATTTGAATTTCTATTTTCTAGTTTCACAGACTGGGATTCTTTTGAGCAAACTGCAGTATTACTCCAAACAAATCAGAATGCTGGCACCTATTCAAAGTACCTACATATTGCTCATTTTGATTATTTTTGTCATTTCACATGACACAAACACACAAACAAATATCAAGAAATGAACTTTAAACGTTCAAGCCAGTCTCGAATATACCTATACAGTAGGTTAAATGGACTGACGCCTATCAGAAAACAACTACTCCCTTGGCTAATACCACGAAGGGCGTTGGATTATATCCGACAGGCATCAGTGCAGGAATCTTCACAGAAAATTTCTTGCATATGCAATTGGCAATACAACTGTAAGAGTCGACCTTCAATTTTGGAACGGGCACACTTGCAGACCGATTTCGGACTCATTAGCCACTCATCAGTTCAAGATAGTGACCGTCATCGATCTGAAGTCAATGTTATACCACAATCGAAAATCGGAATTCTTTCAGAGTATTTCATTTCACTTCCTAAGTTGGAGCGAAACAACAAAATGTCACTCCATCTAGTGGACGAGGTACTAACCAACTGCATATCCGTAATTTGCCCGAATCCTCTGAATAAGGAAGAAAAACGTTCTTATTAGTTACTGGGCTGTGCTTGAAGACTGACAGTAAACAAATCTAAAGAAATGAACTTTAAACGTTCAAGCCAGTCTCGAATATGCCTACACATTAGGTTAAATGGACTGGCGCTTATCAGAAAACAACTACTCCCCTGGCTGATACCACGAAGGGCGTTGGATTATATCCGACAGGCGTCAGTGCAGGAATCTTCAAAGAAAATTTCCTGCATATGCAATTGGCAATACAACTGAAAGAGTCAACCTTCAATTTTCGAACAGACCGATTTTGGGCTCATTAGCCACTCATCAGTGCAAGATAGTGACCATCATCGACCTAAAGTCTAGTCCATTTAACCTGCTGTGTAGGTATATTCGAGACTGGCTTGAACGTTTAAAGTTTATTTCTTTAGATTTCTTCTTTTTTTGTTCATTAATAGAGTTGTTTCTCAAAGTGATTGACGTATAGTGAGAAGTGAGAAGAGAGATATCTACTTTTAGTAATGTCATACTTAGAATCGGTGAACGCCCTCTGTGTAGTATATGTTTGAAAGGATTGATGAAATAGGTAGTAACATTGCCCGGGTTCTGAACTGAAACCGATTCTATGTATAAAATATGAAATTTTGAAAGGGTCTTTTTTGTACATAGAGAGCACGTAGTGGTGTTTTATTAACCAACGTTTAATGTACATGATATTAATCTGAAAGCGTGTTTTATAAAATGATATTTAGAATTTGTTAATTTCAAATGATTATAGATGCCTCAGGATTTTTCAAAACAGTTTTTCAATGATAGTTCTTTCACGTATAGTCAGTGGGCATACTTGAAGACTGGCTATAAATCAAATCATCTAAAAGAACAATTCGTTCAGGCCAGTCTCAACACCCTACACAGTAGGTTAATGGACTGACACCTATCAGAAAACAACTACTCCCCTGGCTAATACCACGAAGGGCGTTGGATTATATCCGACAGACGTCAGTGCAGGAATCTTCAAAGAAAATTTCCTGCATATGCAATTGGCAATACAACTGAAAGAGTCGACCTTCAATTTTTGAACAGACCGATTTCGGGCTCCAAAAGAGTAAGGAAACGGTAGGAGAATGTGGCGCCCAACGTGGGGACATAATGTATGATTATAAAAATTAGCGCTAGTAACTTGTGGGCAGGTTTTCTAAGAAGTTCAATCGTTTCATTGGAGATAACTCCAAGACTACAGAAGAAAAATTTTGTTGTGTGATTTGTGTTCATATTATCTTGTGTATAACTTTTTGATATTTTAACAGGTGTGCTACAATTGTTACTTGTTATTGGAACTCAAAATATTTTTGAAAATTCTTATAAAACATATTTTTCGTGTCGTACGAAATGGAAGTGAAAATGCAATCGTTATATTTGTCTGAGTTATAGTGATACTGATGTTCAAAATCTTTTGGAGAGATCTGACTTATAATTCTCAAAGATGTAGATTTGGAAAACAAAATAACCTTGATTCAGAATCAAATTCATCACTTATTTTTTGTGTAGTTGATCAAGCTCTAAATTTGAAAAAATTGAGAAAACTGATATGTGGTCTCTGTTCTCTGAGTAATCTGGAGACTTGGTACCTCACATTGAGAAACAGCATAATTAAAAACCCTGAAAAATATCCTGCTGACGGTAAAAGATAATGATATTTATAAGCATACTCCCCGAAAAATGGCTTTGAAAACAAACATATACGATTGGATATCATTAGTACCTACCTCTAGACCAGAGACAAAAATTAATTTATGATTCGCATAATCTTGCAACTTCTGCTCATTTAGGATATTTCAAATTATGTCAGAGAAAGTCAAATTTGCTATAGTCAAATGTTTATCAATGCTCAACGTTTTCGTTTGATGGGAACAAAAAGAAGAACTAGTTTTCCATTTCAATTTGTGAGTATAGATATTATGAGTCATTTTCCAAGAAGTTCCAAGTTCCATCCCTGATTTTTCAAAGTTTGTTGAAATGAAATCTATTGAAAACGCCACAGCTCAAGCTATCACTCCATTGTTTGGGGAAGTTGTCTTAACTTTTGGTACTCCTCAAGTTTTATTTATTAGATATTGCAATTTTTTTAGAATTGTCTCAGCTAATGATGAATATTATGGTGATGTCACCAATTCTGAATGGAACAATAATTCCTAAACTAGAAAAATGTTTGATGATGAGTAGGAAAAAACTACCTTCTGTTTATAAAAAGGTGCAAGGCAAATTGACAGCCTCATATCAGAGGTATACTACTTATTATAATAGGAGAAAACGTAAACATATTTTTCGAGTAGCTGAGAGGGTCTGGAAACGAAANTGGGATTCTTGTAAGCAGTCTGCAGTAGTGTTATAAATGAATCATTATCAGAATGCTCTTTATTTTTATTCATTTTTCAGTCATAGAGTTGTTTTTCATAGTGATTAACGTTGAGTGAGAAGTGAGGTACAGACAAAGATATCTACATTTAGAAATGTCATACTAAAGGTGGAATAGGTGAATTTCCGCTGTGTATATGTTTGAACGGATTGATGGAATGGGTGCTAACATTGCCTGGTTTCTGAACTGAAACCGATTCTATGTACGAAAGATGTGCCTGTGCCTGGCTTTACATAGAGGGCACATAGTGGTGATTTGATTAGAAATTTTGAGAATCATCCACTAGAATGAAGTTCCATTTTCCAGGTACATATAGATATTGATTTGAAAGCGGTTTTTTATTATAGTTATGCTAGATGAAAGCATACAAGCAAAAAAACAAAAAATCATAAGGAACAATAAAATCATACGAGCATAAAAAGGGACGAAAGTATAAAAACTGCTGAGAACATAAAAACAGGAATAAATTGGACACACCGAAGACATTGAATATCCAAAGGTTTTATTGTATGCGGGGAAGAGATAGATCGTCTATTACATGTCTCGCTGCATTGTAACACATAGGTCCATTGTGGCTACTGCTGGAGACTGCCGGAGGCCAGAATCTCAAGGATCAGAGGAGGCTAGTTGGAGGAGTGTGGAACAAAAGCCTCAAGTTTCCTTGATGGTTTCTCGAAATGGGATTTCGATCAGAAGTTGTGAGGTTTAGAACATTAAACTCTCGGGTAAGACCCTGTATTTCGTGTCTTCTATTGAAGCAAGCATCGAAAAGAGTAGAAAATTTCAGAACAATGACACTCTGATTTCTGTATACTGTGGTAGTTTATATTCAATTTTGATTATCTATTATATTTTTTCCTTCAATTGTTTTAATGGTGGGATTGAAGTATCTCTTATACCGGTGTAACTAAGTTGGTCTACAGTAACGATTGTTGAAAAGAAGTACAGTATTTCTAGAAAATTCTGTATATGGCGTCCAAATAAGAGCTTTCAATTTGTTAACCATTTTCAGCACTTAAAATTGGATTTCTATGGAAAATCAAGATCTGACCGACTCGCTTGTATTTGTTGGGTCACAGATGGATCAAAAACACCTTTCGATTCTGGTGCAGTTATTTTCAGTCACAGACCCGGGACAGAGATATCAACCTGCCTAGGAACCTATGCGATTATATTTCAAGCGGAAATTCACGTTTTTGAATTGTGTGCAGAGAGATTGGAAGAATCCATCCCCATACAGAAGTCAATAAAAATATTCTCGGACAATCAAGCGGCGTTGGAAGCTCTTGGCTCCTAACGAACAACGTCTAAATTGGTGGCAAATTGCCAAAAACGACTCTCGTCGATAGGAAAACTCAAAAGATTGTCTCTGGTATGGATTCCTGGCCATACTTGCCTGGAAGGCAATGAGGCTGGTGACTCCTTTACAAAGGAGGATGCTGTAAGCAGCTTCATCGGACTAGAACCTGTCATTGGCATCGCTTCAGGCTTTGCCAAACATACATTGAACACCTGGATAGTAAGAAGATTTATGGACTTCTGGTAGAATCTTCCAGGATTGGCTCACCAGACCTTCTTAAAGGTCACTGTCATTTGAATCATCATATGCAGAGACTCGGACTGTCGCAAAACAGTGTGTGTCGCCAATGTTTGGAAAATGATGAAACAGCAGAGCACATACATTGTGCCTGCCCCGCTGGGGACCGAATCAGGCTTTTATAGTTCGGCAGAGCCGTACTCTCACCATCTGACCCGAAAGATCACTCACCATACAAACTAATCGGCTTCGGTAAGAAGCTGGGTTTATTTGGTCAAATGTGAATAAGTGTGAGCCACAATATACCCTCGCGGGTTGCGGTGGAGGGTCGAATAGACCCACTCACTTTGGACATAACCTAACCTAACCTACTCCCTTGCCTCAGCGAATCAAGAGCTAGTCATTCCAACTGCGCTCTTGCTCCACACTGTAGGTACGGAAACCGTACCTACAGTGTGGATGTTAATTGGTGTGGATATCATTTCAAGTAAGAATATTTTTTGTAAAAATTGATAGGAATTGGCCGATATTTGATGAAAATCCATACCAAAACTCACTAATGAGATCCATTTCAATTCAAATCAATAAGATTTGAATTGAAATGGAAATTCAATATTTTTGAGTTCTGAAATAATATATTCTTGCACACTTTTTTTGAATAGTAAAAAAATACAATCCAATTTGTTAATTGATATTGCGCATGGTTGATGCATCAGATAACCTAGTCAACCATTACAACAAAACATCAGTGACGTTATCGGTTTGACAAAGGTATCACGTTGATATATACTTGCCCTAAATTCAATATTTCATCAGCACATTGTATAAATATTTCAGTTCAGTACGACTTTCCTAAAATGCTCAGAATTCTTGAGAGCAGCAACAAAATCAACCATAAAATTTTCAATAGCCACTGTGGCAAGAAAATTATTGATTAACATTTTCAGCGAACCCCGAGTTCATCCCTGAATGGTAGCAATAAAATACGTCACTCGCAAATGTTGACAACATTCAGGGTGTGGTCACAGATGCCTCCTTCGGGCCTTAATTTAGTTTCCAAGTAGTTTCCAAACCCTCTTCTGTTCGGAAATAAACTATGGATGTTCCAAAGGGGCGAGCCAAATTGGAAAATTTATATGCGAGTGAGACAAATGCTAAATACCAGACGGAAGAGAAATACCCTCAGCTGACTCTGCAGAAGTAACATTTTGCCAGAGAATACAGGGTATTTTTGAAAATCGGCATCTTGAAAAGTCGTAGGAAATTGAATGAGAATGATAAAATACGTTATCGATTTAATATTTGCGAAATACCTGTTCTGAATGTAATGATGTCTTTGAATGGTGCTTAGATTGCTTTTTGAAAAATTCACACCACATCTTTTCTTAGCTCGCAGAAATCAAAACTTCTGTGATACCTGCTGAGGGTATAGATAATTCAGATGCCAAGCGAAGTATTCTCTTTGAAAATTCCTATCTTTCATATCAAAGTTGTATTGAAAGTTGAATTTCCGAGAAACTTCAGAAAAGTGTTTTAAAATTTCTTGTTTTATTATGGATGAGTATCAATTTAAAAATTACGCAAACGACAAACAAATATAATGAAGCCAATGCACTGTTTTTGGTAGAATTGTTATTAATATTTTGATTTCAATTTTTAATATTTATTCACAAAGAAAGAACCCCTCCTCTTTCACTGAGTAGACAATTGAAACCGTTATGATATGAAAATGTCGAGTAAAAAACTGAAATGAGTTCAAGTGAAATTTCTACGGTGGCCAACAGCAGAGATGTATTGAACTGAAGGAGGAAAAATAACAGGAAGAACTCCAGTGAGGATTAGAAACACGATTTGCGAATCACGATCAACGACATGTTCAGGCAAGAATCAATGAAATCTCTGATCAGCATATCAGAAATTTGAAGAGGTATCTTTTTATTTCTGCGACGATCTTATCAAAATAAATAAAATCGATTGCAAACTTCCACTTACAGAAATGAAAAACAGAAAATGATTGAATTGAAAGGGGTATGTTTTTAGGAGAGATTGATTTTTGGGAAAAAATAAAAAATACACAATAATAGCTTCTCAACCCATACGGATTATCTAAAAAAAATTGTGGGCAGGTACTCAGACCCCCACATGGGCGTAATTATCAACAAAGAAAGATTTTAAACATAAACAACATTCTCTTCAAATATTCATTAGAAATCTGGATACGCCGATTCCAGACAGTGCAACAAATGGTACATTTAGGAATCACAGGCTGATGAAAGGGTTGCTATGGGAGTAACAGAAACAAAATTCAATTGTTCGAAATTGTTTGAAAACACTTATAATATAAATTGAAAGGGTTGTATTTTTCAGGAGTGACTCATTTTTTCAGAAAGAAAGTTTTTAGCTTTCTACCACTCTATCTTAATACAAAAAAATGTGTATATAGATGGAATACAAACTGAGAAGAAAAAAGTGTTTTTTGTATAATTCAGTGTTCATATATAGGTATTTGTTTCGAAATAACTTTTTTCTCGAGTAATTCAATGTGTATATGAAAGTAGCTGTTTCAGGAGGGCTTTTTTTCCAGTTTGTGTCTGAAAGTTACTTCTTCGCATGATCTACGTATCTATGTATAGAGTTACTTCTTTTAAAATAGATTGCTTCCTTCCTTTCTTTGGAAGATTCCCACATTTTTTTGTATCAAGATGGAGCAGTAGAAAGTCAAAAGCTTTCGTTCGCAAAAACGCCCCTAATATCATCCAGGCATGCCGCAGAAAAACATGTAAAAAAGGTTATCGAAAGAAACTAATGTTCTCGTGAATAAGGGAGTGAATACTTCTTTCCCCAGATCTGAATCCTGCAGAGGCACATGAGAGAATGATTTCGAAAGAAGAAACATGATCAACTGGGATTTCATTTGAATGAAATTCTAGGTCAAATTTTCAGAACACCTACTCTTGCTTTGTGAATGCCAAGATGTGGCCTGAAAAAGTAAGTATGTTTCTAGAAGGGTTAACACGAAAACCCTGGAATAAATAAACTTTTCCCAATCAGAACACTCACTAACTTCACCTCAAGTATTAGTATTCCTGGGCTCAAATAGATTAGATCTCTCATTGATCTCCGTTTTGAAACACTTGAAAGTTCCGGTACCTTTCTATCAGGAGTGTATAATGGCAATCGAAAGTTCAGAATCATAAATTTCCAGAACAATCTGTATAATCACTTTTTAAATCGTGATATATTATTTATAGGCATAGAATGAAGATTTTTCAATGAGTTTTCATATATGAAGTCAAATGTGAAATTAATGAATATAAAAGGTTATTGAAAGAGTAGACTCCACTGTATAGATGTACACTTGTTTTTTGTGTTCGTGTACGTTTGCAGATGTGAATAAGTATGATTTACTGATATTTGTTATTTGGTGTATTGTAAGTATAACGTCTTCAATGGCTCTCTTCTTTAAATTCATCTTTTAGTTCTCAAAACTTGTACGCCACTGGGCTGAAACGATGTAGAGAAGGTGAAGGAAAACGGAATGTCCCGCGGGCACCTCGTTCCGTGCCGCGATCTCCTTGTCACATACGTCTGTCACATTCTAACCACCCTCCCAAAATGTCAATGCTTATCCGGAGTTAGCTGGGGGTGGCCTCATCCAACCCAACGAAAGGGAGTGTGGGGTGATGTCATACTGTAGATCGGGGACTTAGCTATTACCCAACCACCCCCACATAACTTGTGTATTAGGAAGTTCGGGTCTACTGTAGAAGTGAATTATTATTCATTATTCAATATTATTCAGTAGTTGTATGGTGGACAATTCTACAGTTTTCAACTTCTTTTGTTCCTCAAGTAACTTACCTGAAACATGTCAACACAAAAATACTATATCTTGAGTTATGAAGTGATCAGAAATTAATAATACATCAAAGTATAACAGGCCAGGTCTAGGGTTGGGAATTAGTATATTTCATGATGAAACACACGTCGAGAGGGGTATTGCTGTTCTGGTGTTTCAAAGTGTTGTTGAACCAATTTTTTTATATTTCACCTTGATGTTTCATCATTTTCTGTTTTTAATTTTTTTATCAGGTGGTACGTTTCATTTGTTTTTTTCATTAATGACGTTAGACAGTGTTTTTCTTGAGAAAAACTTATAATTTTGATATTCTTCCCATGAAATTCTTGATCGAAAAGAGTTACTGCTATTCTTTCAGATTTCTAATAACATTTTGTTTTATGTTATTAGCTAATCCATCTTTCTGAGAATAACAGTTCAGGAAATAAAACTACTTTCATAACTTGGTTTTGGTTGGTTGGTATTCAAGTCTGAAATGTCAGTAATAAACAAGTATATACAGTACATTCCAATTAAAAAGAGCCATCCTGAATAACATTCGGTACAATGATTTGCAGGAGAAATAAAAAAACACGTCAATCAAAGTATACAGGGGAACACATTTTGACATATTCAAATTTGATGCTACTTCCCCTATCACACCCCCAGAGCATGTCAATGATCATTCTCCTGGTCGCTGGATTGACAGAAGAGGTCCTACAGAATGGCCACAAAGATCTCCGGATGTTACTCCTGTAGATTTCTTTCTATGGAGTCATTTGAAGTTCAAAGTGTATGAGATAGAATCAACAACATTAGGAGATTTGAGAAAGGATATCGTGAGGCATTGTAGAGAAATAACTCCCGAAATTCTCAATCATGTGAGGGCAGCAATGGAAGCTCGTTTGTACCATTGTACAGAAGTTAGTGGAAACGTTTTTGAACATTTACTATAGACATTTTTTTTCTTCTCATTATCCAGTCATCAGATTTTGATGATTATTGCTTCCATATTTGTCTCTCGAACGAATATTTCAAAATGTGGCCTCCTGTATAATTGTTGACCTGTTTTTTTAATTTTCCTGCAAATCATTGTTTTAAAAGTTATTCAGGGTGGCTCATTTTTAACTCAAATAATTTGTAGCTTCCAATCATAAGCTTCAGACTATATGTTTTATACTTTGTTGATATCTGCTCATCATGAACCAACTGATAATGCGAAACAATATAGGGTGATACGTTAAAAAATTGTTGACATGCTCTGGGGGTGCGATAGGGGAAGACACATCAAATGTGAATATTTCAAAATGTGTCCCATTGTATATTATCGTTGACGTGTTTTTTTATTTTTCCTGAAAATCATTGTATCAAAAGTTATTCAGAGTGGCACGTTTTAAATGAAATGCACTGTATATACGTCTCGTGTTTATAAAATGTCAAGCCATTTCTTCGGAAGATAGCTAAATACTGAAGGCTCACCGCCGGGTGAGCGGACCCGGCTTAGCACGGGTTCTCAAACGTAAATGCTTACTTTTTCCCGTTATTGTGTCACATCAGCGTGTTCTTGCAAAAAATTCCGCAACATTCCCGATTAATATGGAACAATAGGGTGGTGGCTCACTTTTGGAGATATGCGATCTGAAAGTTTGCACTCTGGAAAGTTCCAGAACACTCCAGAATATTCGAGATTCAATAACATTATGCAACATTCCAGAAGATTCCCGAATATTATAATCTAGTGGAATGTTAGGGAATAATCCAGAATGTGCAATACAATCGCGGAACATCCCAGAACATTATGAACGATCTAGCGAGTTATATGTTGTGGTAGCCCTCTATCTCGTTTCCATGATAAAAGTTTCCTTTTTTACCTGGAACGAGGGCTTTAGAAAGACACATTATTCCCGAATACCTCGAAACATTCTTGAATGTTCGCAAATATTCTGGAACGTTCGAGTACACCCCGGAACATTCCAGATCAGATCAAGGTGCCCCATTCAAGAAGAAGTTTGGTTTTCACCTGAAGGGCGTGCTTCTGAAAATATAAGAGGGTCATTTCGCCCTCTAGAAATTTATAGAACAGTTTATAACCTTCGAGAGTATTTCACAACATTACAGAATGTACCGAAACATTTTGGAATATTGTGAAATGTTCGGGAATATTCTAGAATAGTCTTAAATGCTGTCGCCTACCCATTGGTAGGCGGGTTGGCTGTCCTTGTTCATCTTTCACTGCCTGAACCAACTGACCTCCCTGTAAACTTCACTTAGATCAGGAGCGAGTCTACAGAGGAGATGGATGTCGAGCTTACGACTCCAACTGACCTCTCTGTAAAGTTAGATCAGGAGCGAGAGTTTCTCAACTCTCCAACTCTTGATCCAATAGCTGAACCTAAAAAAAAGGTTTGTATGGTGGTGCAGCCAGGAAACGACTGAGTCGTCTTCTCAAGAGCGGGGTATCTTATGAAACCGCATTGCACCAATTTTTTGAGCAGGGCAAACGTTTTGCACTCAAGTGATGATTCACCAAAACTAAAGGCGAAAAAGCCCTGCACGGTTGAATCTAAGAAACAGCAGAGCACATACTTTGTGCCTGCCCCGCTGAGGAACGAATCAAGTTTTTACAGTTCAGCAGAGCTGTACTCCTACCATCTGACCTGAAAGACCACTCACCATACAAACTAATCGGCTTCGTTAAGAAGCTGGGTTTATTTGGTCCTGAGGTCCTTGAGGTTTTGTTTTTCGTTTTGTATCTNGTATCTTCAAAAGGCTTCCGCACGTCAAAAGTCATAATTAATTATTGTGAAAAAAATTGTGTTAACCCCTTTTTTTGCTTAAAAAAATTATGGCTTCAAATGTAAAACTTTCTAGTAGAAACGTGCAGTCGGCACCTGAGAACGCACGATGTTAGTAATAGACCGCAAGCGCATATTAAATTTTTTGGTGGTCATTTGATAGCTTTCAAAAATGTATCATTTTTTTAGTATTGTAGTGAAAAAATCTCAGTTGGAAGTGGTGAACGTGAAAATCTTGTGAAAATTTTGGAACAGTGAAAACAACTCAAGAGGGGAATACTTTGTCAAAAAGTCTTCTACGGGTTTTATTAATTCAAATACTAATTATGACTGGGATATTCAACCAAATGCCGTACAAAAATATATTAAAATGGCCAAGGTCATGATTTTCTGTAGGTCTTTCATGAAATTTGATCTTTGCATGAACGAGGGTCATTTATTTTGCGACGCCATACAAATCAGTTTGTGTATGGATTGGTAAACCTAAGATCAACCCCATACCCTAGACCTATATATCTATAGTGATTTGACTACTCATAAAACTTAGTGCTGATAAAATAGTGACTTTTGTTAACATACTGTACATGTTTAGAGAATAGCGGAAATGTAAAATTGAATTTTCCATTTCAGAGTGAGATTTTTTGAATAAAAAATTACTGTGCGAAATTAGCACAATCATACACGTGCTTTTGATAAAAAAATCTTCAAAATTAATGAAACTGGAGAACAATCCCTTTTGAAATACGTATTCATTTGGAATACGGGCGTAAAAAGCTTTTCTCCCCCTTAACTTTTATTGAAGAGGACTAGATATTATCATGGTCATATAATATTGTGCGAGAAGGTATCAAATTTTTGTATTTTTTGGTGAAACCTAGTTTAATAAATCTTTCAATGCTCTTTCCAAGATTTTTTTATTTTTTAACATCAGACAAACCGATCTTGGGTACTTAGCCGTATGCTGTTCAGCATCTGCAAACTTACGAAAATCTCTCTTTTATCCCAATACATTTCCAAAATGCTTCATCATTCACTTCCTGACAATAACGAAATCTGTCTATGAGTTCATTTTTCATCTGTCTATGAGTTCATTTTTCACATTTTGGAATGTTTCTGCGGCAATTTCGTAATTTATTTTATCGAACCGTTCATTAATGGAATAAATAGAATGCTAGAATGAAATAACATACATGCGAAATGAAATAATTCAACATAAGCCAGACCATTTATTAATGGAATAACTAGAATGATACACGAATTATAGTTCAGACAAACCTGAATATGTTTTCAATTGACGTTACTTTTCAGCAAGATGCGACATCCTCTTATTATGATAGGGTGGTTTGAGTGTGTCTGACAGACGACCATTATCCAAATCGGTGGATAGGAAGCACGTTACACGAATGCAGTTTATTCAAGAAAACATGAATAGAATAAGAGGTGCTTGCAACGAAATTAGCCCAGAAACGAAAGAAATGCATTTGTAAAAAGACTTCATTATGGTCAGGAGTGAATGGTGAACATTCCGAACATTTGTTGGGAAAAACTGGGGTGAATTTTGAATTTTATTTGTATAATCTGAAAACAAATATGGAATTGCTCATTACCCAAGAATGACTGGTCCGATTTCCTAAAATAAACGATTTTTGAGTAGAGAATTGAAAGTTCTGTTTTCATTCAGTTGTAATTCAAAAGTAAAATATTATTTTACGCTTGAGAAAGCTAATGTATAGCGAAACAGGTGTCGCGGTTTTTGTAAAATCCTTCAGAGTGAAAATCATACAATAAACTGTATTAATGAGTTTTAATATGAATTTTCATCAAGTATCGGCCAGTTCTATTCAAGAAAGGAAAGATGTCAAGCAATATTTTGAAATCGATCCTGTACAAAAATAAACAACCTGCAACCCAAACTCTGGGATCAAGGGTTGATTTTACGTTTACCGCTCCATATACCAGCTAATTCATGGGAAAATAATTGATATGAAGAACAAATTTTATAAAAGGTCACAGGAAATCACAATCTTTGCATCACAAATCACAAAAATGTGCATTTTTCTAAAAATGAACATTTTTTCTGTTTTCCTGTACCTTTTTATTGAATGGCGTTTTGTTAGGAAATATACCAGTCGTCATTAGTATCTGAATTCATAACAGCCGTACGTATAAGATATTTTGACAACATGAGAAATCGCTTTTGATTTTTCCAAACTTTTCAAGGCACCACTTAACTGACTGCACAAGGCTGAAACACTTTTTTCACTCACACATCATAAAAACCATACATTTTCAGAAGGTATCATATGACCCTTAAAAAAATCAAAGTGGGCTTGTATATGGGGCTCAAAATATAAATCATTCCTCAATAAGATCAATAATGTTTGGAATCGAATAATTATTATAAAACCAACAATTACATTTCAATAACCGCACAACATTATGGAGTGTTCTTGAAGCTTTGGCCTGAACTAAATGAATGTACAAGACTAATCGATTTTATTCAATTCATGGGCGTGCACTGCATGTAAGACATGAAAAAATAAATGATGCTGATTTAATAATTAGGTGTTCATTACAAATAGTTAACAAACGAAGAATTTTGTTATAATATTATACCTAGTTTGGCTTATTCAGAATAAACAATTCAATAAAAATGTGTTAAAATGGGGTTTTCCTTTACCCAACTCTCCCCATTTACGAAAGAACCTCCAGAAGTCTAAACTTGGTCGAGAAAAGGAATAACGAGATTTTACGTTTTATCTTGCCATTTACAGCACGGAAAACATTATGATGAAACTTTCGAAATCAAATTAAGTGAACTGGAAATCATATGATTAAACTATCAGATTCATTATTTTGTTACGAAAACTGTATCGAGGTGAGATACATAGATACGTAAAAGAAAATAAATATTTCGAAATAAAATTTGATACATTCATCCCTCCCAAACTTACACAGAAGGTTCTAGTTAATGTCTGCTAGAAAACAACTACTTTCCCGGCTAATACCACGTTGGATATTGAATTATATCCGACAGACATTTATGCAAGATACCTCACAGAGGTTAGTCTTGCATATGATTCTAGTGATCCAGCAGGAGGACCACGCTGAAATCAATCAGGTAGATTGTTGGTACATTGTTGTTTGTATAGGATCTTTCCTGCAGGAGGTAATACTTCGAAACCCGGTCTGTAGGTGATCTTTACTAGTATAATTTCAGCATGTTCTCGCTGTGAGATATCTTGCATAAATGTCTGTCAGATATAATGCAATATCCAGCGTGGTAAAAGCCGGGAAAGTAGTTGTTTTCCTGCAAGCATTGACCAGAAAATACGGTGAAGGTAGCTGGGAGAGATGAATATTTCGAGATTTTATTTTATTCAAAAAATGTATTATCGTTTGGAGAAACATATTTTTGGCTTTCTATAAAGAATGAAGGATGAAAAATTTATGTTCAATAAAAACTCTTGAGAAAGATGTGTAGATCATGGTCATGTGTATGCCCAGGTATCGACAATAATTTTTTATGTCGTGTATCGTACATGTGCCTTTCCGCAGAGGTATTAAAAGAAAGTATATTAGTTTTCGCGTAGATGTGTAGATCATGGTCTTTTAAATACAAACTGGAAATTAAAGTGTATCGGAAACACTTTTCCAACACTTTTTCTTATTCAGTTAATACCCAAACATTTGAAATGGAATTAAGATATGGATATCATTCTCACAACATAATATATAAAAGAGTATTTCACTTATATGTAAAACTACTCTTAATAGTTCCCATGAATAGTTCACATGTTATCTAAACATGTGCTGATGAGGAGATGAAAACAAATGTCTGCCCCAAACTAAAAAGTACACCTGAAGTGTGATATTTTTCTATGTATTAAAGGTTCTATATACTATGTTGTGTTGCATTTCGGTGCTCCCATTAGGAATGTTTGGAGTGCAAACTGAAGATTTCCGTTTTATTTATTTATTTATTCAACGGGTAACCCCCAATTTTTATACAATATATTAACCTTAGAAAGTTAACTATTCTAGTATCTACATATCAAATAAATCAACCTACATAGAGAAAATTAAAATAAAATTGTGATAAAAAAAATAGTCTTATAAATGTAAACCACGCAGAGTATATCTAAGAGTACTCTGAGAGATATGAAAAAAATCAATATTGGTCCCATTAGCATTCGATAAAATTTTGGACAAAGGAAAACGTTTTCCATAATTATACCTATGACAGTCGAGACTGAAAGTTTGGTTGTTACGTGTCCTTCTCGGGGGAACAAGCAGATTGACTTGACAGAGAAGAGTTGGGCAATTAATTTCGTTATTCAACAATTTATGTAGGAATATTATGTCTGCATGTGCCCGTCTTGTACTGAGTTTGAGTAATTCAATAGTAGAGCGAATTTCAAAGAGCGAATGACTTCTAGCTGGCATGTTCATTTTGTAGGCAATATTTCTAAGAAATTCAATCTGAACTTTCTCAATATCATAACTGTGATTGAAGTATGTTGGAGACCAGATACAGGTGCAATACTCAATCACTGATCTAACCAATGCAAAGTATAGTATTTTAATAGAAAAAATGTTGGTAAAATCTTTTGTTGATCTGCATATGAATCCTAACATTTTCATCGCTTTGTTAGATATGTGTTCATACTGTAAATGAAAGTCCATCTTGTCTCCATCATTCAGATCTCGTATAGATTGTACACGTTCCAACTTCTTCCCTGCAATACTATAACCAGCTGTATAAAGGTTTAATGACTTTGAAAAGGAAATACTTTTACATTTTGCCATATTGACATCCATATAATTCATCTTACACCAATCAGAAAAAGATTTAAGGTCCATTTGAATTTTCGCACAATCCTGCAACGAATCAATTGCTCTGAAAATTTTTAGATCATCTGCAAACATCAGTATTTCACAGTGAGTAATTTTTTCTTTGATATCATTTACAAAGATATTGAAGAGAAAAGGTCCCAAGTGACTCCCTTGAGGTACTCCTGAGGTAACAGATATCTATGTTAATATGTTTGAAAGTAGTTTTTCCAGATATAATTTTCCTTACAGTTTGTATCTGAAACAAATTCTGTGCATAACCTACACATCTTTCTGAAGAGCTATTATTGGTATGTGATGGAATTGGCCAATACCTAATGAAAATCCATAACGTATTCCAATAACACAAACAATCGCTCTTCAGGTTTGTTCATACATACACCTGAACATACCAATAATTTCCGATAATTTCCAATGATTTAATAATAATTCCAATAATTTTCGCCGGAAAGTTCGGATATAACTTATCTTTTCCCTGTACTCTGTCCGAACATAGGATAAATTCCATATTTTTTTATCCAGTGAGTAAAAATGAATTAGCAACTGTTATAAGTAATCTTAAAAATAAAAAGTCGTCTGGTTTGGATGGTTTCACTACTCACATCATAAAAAATATTTGCAATAACATCATAGATCCACTGCTGCACCTCATAAATCAGTCATTTCTTAGCGGAGAGTTTCCTGATCTTCTCAAAATAGCTTGTATAATCCCTATTTTTAAAAAGGACTGCATGAGGGAAGTAGAATATTATAGACAAATATCCTTGCTAAGTGCATTTTCAAAAATTATAGAAAAAATTCTCTACTGCCGTATTTTAGCATATACTGAAGTGAACAAAACTTTTACAGATTGTCAACATGGATTTAGGCCATCAAAATCAATAGAGACAGCATCCGCACATTTAAAAAAAATGTATATAAAGAGCTAGAGGATGGCAAATATGTTTCAACTCTATTTTTTGACCTATCTAAAGCTTTTGATTCGGTGGACAGGAACATACTTTCTGAAAAATATATCGGTATAAGAGGATGTCTCCTAAGCTATATCAATTCCTACATGAAAAATAGGAAACTAATTGTAAAATGTAACAAATTCCAATCGGACATGCATGACGTAACTCTCGGTGTTACACAAGGCTCTATATTAGGCCCACTACTATTTTATGGTAATGATTTACCAAATCATATTCAATATGGTGCCACCACTTTGTATGCTGACGATACCACTGTTACTGTGTTGGGTGTTACTGAGGAGGAACTTTACCANACTGTGTAGGTATGTTGGGAGAGATAAATAATTCGATATTTTATTTCGAAACATTTATTTTCGTATGTTATTTTGTTGTAAGTTTTTATTAATATTTCATTTCTGATAGAACTTTAATGGAGCTCCAATATATAGTTCAGAGATATGCTGTGGTATTTGTCATATACTACTGAATTTGGTATCAGTTATCCAAATTCAAAGATTCCCGATTGCACACATTTTAAAAACCAACCTTACCCATAATCCAGAAAAATCAGTAATTTCCAGTAGACTACGTACATACCATGACATTAGTGTACGTAAGTGCATAGAATTCAACTCTGCAAATATTTTTTTAAGATAAAACCGTCAAAAGACCTTTCATGAACATGACACATATTGTCCAAATAATTAAGTGAATAAAACAACTGGCACTTACTGAAATAAAACAACTGGCGCTTACACAAACCTGAACATTATATCATTTCAATTATTTCCTAATTAGATTCGAGATACTCTAAATTTTATTTTAATTATTTTCAATCAAAGAGTTGATTTCAAACCCTGGAATCCCACTAGCTGCCCAACTAAAATAAAAACAAAATTTTTATATAAAAAAACATTAGTCTCCCAAGAATCTTAGTTAAATGTAATTGATTTTACAATATTGCCTTATCTAATAGTCAGGTAAATCTGATAAATGAAATATTATTTCAACGAGCTATATTAGGTATTGGTCCACCATCGTTATTCATTATATTATTATGTTTACTTTTTTTACACTCTCATAGGCATCTAGATGCCTGTTGTTGTTAACTTGTCTAACTAATCTTAATGAACTAAAGTCTATGGAACGGTTTTGTTGCAAAATATGATGGGCGACTGCTGACCTTTCTGGTCTTACATATTTTAGGTACACTAAGTGTTCCTTATATCTTATTCCTAGATCTTTCAGTATGTCCATGATATTTTGCATCGTAGCCCTAAAACGCACTGTATTTTATGACATGTTTCAAATACCCCCTTCATACCTAGTTCCTTGATAATTTTTGCAAAGTTCTTCGTGTATTGGTGGTATGGAAGTATGGAACCGAGATATATTTATTTTGGTTTTCTTCGTTTCTAAAAAGTTTCAAAGGTTCCAAACAGTGCATCACAAATGTCAAATGGAAATATCCATAAAGTGGCTTAATTATCTGACCTGATGATATTGAATAAGTCCATTTCTTCTTCCAATTTTTATGATGCTGATATCTTGTGATTATTTAAACATACAACCGTTACTTGTAACGTCCTTTTCGTTTTGAGTTTTCAAAGAACATATCCTATCAAAATCTCTGGAAAACTCACCTACAAGGGAACTATCATCTCTACGTAACATTGTACTATAGTAATGTTACGTAGTAGTTATGAGACTGAAAATTGGAAGAGTCGTTAAAAACGCAAGGAAATCAGGAGTATGGGATCAATATAGAAGTTCCCTAACTGAATACATATAATAAAATCCTGATGAAATTCAAGATGACTCATGAAGGAGGCAATGCGAGGAAATCGAACAGACCCAAGTTTGTGCTGGACTTTATTACTCTCAAAGAAACTTCAGGTCTTGATAAATAACTCAAGAACAAATACCAGGAAGTACACAAAGACAGGAGTAGGTGCGAAGGTGTGCAATCGGTGTGCACCTTCCAATTTCCACAGGTTTTGGTGTGAAGGTGTAAATAGGTACGCCAACACGTGTTGCCGTTTTGTGAACTGTTTAATGAAAATCTCCCAATAAAGTATTACTTGAATGAATAGTCAATTATAAAAAAAACAAAGTGTATCGTGGAATATTTCAATAGGTAATGCAATTCTAATGATTACTTATAATTCATTAGCTTCTGGCTGAGGTAATAACCAAATCGTTTTTTGATGATCTGTTAAAAAATCTGTTTCTGTTCTGTTTTTCCGTTAATCAGCTGTCGCCCCCGTACGAACGACAACTCTCAAAAATCGAAATTTGTGCGAGGTGAGGACTAACGAGGTCTCACCTTTAAACGTGTGATTCCAAACATGATGGAGGATCAAAAACCGTAAAGAATGTGAAGAGAAAATTCATTTGTTTCAATCTACTGATTGGAAGCCTGAAAATAAAAATCAAATTTTTTTAATTTGTAGTTAGAAAAAGTTCAATAGAGCGCTAAATCAAGAAAATATTCAATAATATATCTGTTATATTCAGCGTTTTAACATCTTCACGACAATGGGAATACCTATTTCTGCAGTTGAATAGAATCATATAATAACAGAAAATAAATAGGGATTCAAGGATTTTTTCTCATCTTCTGTATCCTCAATCTTTATTATTTTTTATTTTCTATCTCCGGAAGGCTTTCGTATAACAAGGCGAGTCGAGGCGAGAGAATAGATAAGGAAGTGTGTTTTCCCTCACGGAACACGTTTGACGTTTATATCCGAAGCTTCTGTTGAGATAGCCATAGTTTTGTGCTCCAGCAGGGTCTTTGTATATGTATCGTTTCTGGCCCATTTCCCTTCGTGCTTTGATAGAGTGGGTGCTATAGACACATAGCTGTTCCTTCAATTTTTTTCTTTGGGGTATAAATTCAAATAGGTTCAATTTAACTTTCACTATACGTAGTTTGAAAATAATATAAAGCACCTACGTCTTGATTATCACACAAAGTCACAAAGTGAAATTTTTTAAGAAACAAATGAAAATCAACAAACATCAAACAACCTACAGATGTTTTGAATATGTTTTTTCCGTTAACCAGTTATCGCACTCCAAAGATCGACAACCTTCAGAAGTCGAAACTTGTGCGAGCTAAGGACTAACGAGTTCTTATCTGTTAACGTGTGATTCTTAACACGGGTTGCACGATAGCAAGTGAAAATCGAGCATTCAGCCTGGGGCTTGAACCATCGACTCACACATCAGCCGATTGACTGAGTCAACAAAGCACCTACGTCGAACCGCCGGGCTACCGACCGACTCAGAAATTCATCCATATTTTTCAGGTGAAATACTGGAAATTGTAATATGACAAAACTTGATGTTTTTCAAGAGAGTTCGCTATATAATAACGAAATGAGAGTAGATGAAAACTCAGTTAGCGGTAGTTCATGTAATTTTATAAGCAGCCTCGTAGAACTCAAGTCTTAGAAGCCAGGGGTTAAAATTATAGTGTTTGTTTTTTTTAACATTTATGTTAAGATAGAAAGTATTTTTTAAGGTTTTTACGAAGTTCAACGGTAATATTCTCATTTGGGATATCCTTCACAAATGAAATTAAATTCAAAATATTCCGGATAGAAGAAGAAGAAGAAAAAGAATAGTATTTTACTTTCGAGAAATGGTCATTACTCGTTCGAACATACTTTATTCTTACGTCCAAATTCTTCCATATCAATCAGCATAAATGTACTCATTCCTGATGATTTAGCGTTAAAATATTTTGATTTATGAACTTGATAGTGATTACTGGATGATTCTCTATATTTCTCTTTTTTGAGTCTCTCGAATTTAGATTTCGATGTGCCTGATAAAGACTGAGGGATACGTCTATTCGTCTAAGATCTATAACTGAGAAAGCCAATATAATAGAGTCCTGAAAAATTATCCTCACCAATAAAAAAACTAGACTTATGAAATGATTCGATGAATAAAGTTAACATAATGTGATCTACTGTCGTTCTGTTGTTTGTATTTCCATCTCGTTAAATATTTTTGTTGTTTCAACTACTTTGAATACAACCCTATTATTATGATTATTTTCTTATGGTTATTTATTTTTTGCAAACATTTTTCTTGTGATTTTTTTTTCATTACATGAATGACAGCATTACTAAGTAATTCTATCTACAACAATTCTACAATCCGCCACAATCGTACATGAATGGGCTTGACAGAATACTCAACTGTCGAATATCAGAGATAAACGAGTCGAAAATCTTTTACATTTGAACNGTAATTCTATCTACAACAATTCTACAATCCGCCACAATCGTACATGAATGGGCTTGACAGAATACTCAACTGAGCAATAAACAAAAGTTAAATTATTCAGTCAATCGTACCTACGTTTCTAACTATATTCATTACTATGATTCAAATATATTATGGAATTAACAATTACCAACATATTTCGTGATGAAACCTTTTCAATTTCTAGATTGATAATTTTTAATAGCGATGTGTATAAAATAACAAATCACAAATGAATGAGTATTTTTCCCTGAAACGAATAATCAATTATTTTTGTGCACGTAACCTCTCACTAATATTAATAATTCTATCAAAACAGCCCCAAGTGTGAGTTTCCACGATATCAAACGATATACATTGTTTGGCGTAGCAAGGCTATAAATAATATGCAAGTCTTTGAGCCAAGCAGTATGCCTTAAGGTATCAACTCCATTCCTCCAAACGAGTGAGGTCTTTCATAAGTTTCCACTGCAAGTTCACACTTCAGCTGGTCCGCTGTTTTTCAGGAAATGTCTCGGATCAAACAGAAAGCATGTAGGGGGTGGTTACTGTTACGTGGAAAACTTAGAATGTGAGAGAATATTGAACGGAACAGGAAAACGGTAACATTCTGATAGCACTCTTACTTTGGAAATAACAAAGGAATTGCTGCTGCGACGTCCTTAGCGTAGGGTCAGCTATATGCCTTGTTAGGAAAGGGGAAGTCGTGGATATATCTGCTTCCTTGGTAGGATTATTCTCGAGCGATTGCTATGATTGTGAAATTCCGAAGGAACACGTAGGTACAATAAATTTTCTGAGGGATGGTAGACAAATTGTGGAAGGAACACATCTTTAATAGGAGTATGATTTAATCGATCTTCAGAAGTATATCAATTTGTAACTAATGAAAAACAACTAACACAAGTCTTCCCGGCTGGGTTCTAGCTAAGAAACACTGGTTTTAATATTTTTAACTTTCTGTGACAGTCGTTCACAACGTCGATTCTGTATATGTTGTTTCAAAAGTTTTGTCCGTTTCAAAGTAATGTGTTTTTGTTGCTTCATATCTCAATAAGTATTCATTCTACCGATGTATCGTGGTATTTACTGATCGATAGAGAATTTTCTACACTACATTGATGCTGTTTCTTTTCTACAAAGTTTGATTCATTACCGTTTTCAGATTATTACTACATGCTGTCGTTAAGTGATTTCCGGTTAATTTTCCACTACGAATTTAAATTGAACCAATGCGCTGTCGAAACAAAACGAAAAATGAACCAGGCATTTGGCAATGATAGTGTTAATGAACGCACAGTAATACAGATGAGGATTTGAGGACCCAAGCAATGCTTGGGATGCTTAAAAAACTGGTCGTCAGCTTCCTTACGGTTTCTGATGGTTCAAGTTCGAAAAATGAGTGCCCCACGAGTTGAGCGATCGACAGAAATCATCACGTTTCGAGGTCACTATACTTTTTGCAACAGCAAATTGAACGAATTGAGTGTCTCTTCAAGCACTTCGATAATTTTATCACCGGTAGAATCTCCTCAAATCAGGATCAGGAAAAAACGGCCCTACGGCCGGATATTACAATTTGAAGTAGATTCATAAACACGGACAAAATGTTTGAAACAATCTAATAGTTGCTCCAGAAAACTGCAGTGGAAGATAGATCGAAATCCTTTTGGTGGTCGATGTCAAAGCATGTTTTCGCAATTGATCGCCTTTGGAAGATTCGTTTGTTTTGATAATCGAGGATGGCGTAATCGTAAGGGGAGATATTATCCACTTTACTTTCTGCCTTCCTTTTTTAGGGCAGTTGAGATGTTCCTAACACTACTGACGATACTTTGTCAGGCCGAAACAGCGCAGTCTGATGTTGAATCACGAATACATCATACGTTGATGTCTTTTTGGTTGTATAGTAATATACACATCAGGGGTAAATTGAAAGGGGTTATATTTTAGGAGAGATTCATTTTCTGGAAAGTTCTTCATCTCGTAATGTCATTTAGACTGGTGCTGATGAGGCAATAAGTCAAATGTCTTATTCCGAAACATCAAAGTTCACTTTTGAGAATGACAGGGTTTCATGACATTTCATGTTGTAACTTATTTATATACATACTATATCATGTTGCTTTCCAATGGATGATATCAGATTCAAATTCATATGTTTAGAGTACAAACTGAATAGAAAAAAGTGTTTTTGTATAATTCATTATTTATATAAAGGTAGTTGTTTCGAAAGTACTTTTTCTTTCGTGTAATTCAGTGTTTATATGAAAGTACGAGAGGGCTTTTTCTTCCAGTTTGCATCTGAAAGTAACGTCTATGCATGATCTACACATCTTTGTGGAAAGTTTATCTTGAAATTAATTCTTTTTTTTCCTTACCATATTCGTGTATGAAGATGGAGAAATAGAAAACCAAAACATATCTTTCCAAAAACCATATAGGATATATCATTTCTTGAATTCTATTTCTTCTTCACCGATTCATTAAAATAATAAAAAAATGATATTTGTATGAAATTAGGGTGCTTTGGGAATTGGTAAAATTCTCATGAAAATTGACATGTGATAAACTTCCTGATTGTTCAATCTATAAAAAGTGATGTTAAAGTGGTGATGAATACTGAGAAAAAAATCTTGAATAAGAACTGGAATTGATTCAGAAGTTGAAAAAAAAAATTAAAAAATGTTGAGCCATATTTTCATATTTGAGCATAAAATTAAATTCTTAACATTTTTTGTAAATGTCTGCACAGTAACTTCTAACAGAATTCAAATTTCAATAAATAAAATCGCATTTGTTAAACATTGAATGAACATCAGTGTATAGAGAAATCCAGTTGCCTGAAGTACAGTTATTGAAGCAAAATTTTGAAATTGTTTCATATTCTTGTGTTATTGAACAGACATATTGAAAACAGTATCCAATTATTTGGTAGGTTCTTGTGAAATTCATATGTTATATGGTCAATAAATACCGTTTTACTGTTTTTTGTAGTTATTTGGGAAATTTTATACTTCATCAGGGGTGATAGGATCGTCGAGAAAGTCATATCTGTATCATAGAATATTTCCTAGGAAAAAGCTTTGTGACTTTCTACTTCTCCATCATTATACATGTGGGGGATAACCAGGAGGTATAATTAACGTATTGCTCGAGAGTAGTCCAAAATGTTAATGGATTTCTGCTTTCTGCCAAATCATTCAGAATATTATCGTAATAGTATTTTCAACCGTATCGTTTTCTCATAGGTACGTTAATCATCACATTTTTGTTTCCAAAATTTCATTTTTCCTCCTTAGGGACTATCTTTTTGATGTGTGTTTGCGTAGAAAGATCATCCCGATTTCGTTTCGTGATTGGGAGTGACACATAAAAAGGTAAAGATTATGTATCACTCAGGTAATGAAGATCGCCGTCTTTGAAAGAATTGCGGAAAATATATCGACGTTAGTACCTCAGTAAATTCAAAACTTGAAATGACATTACTCTGAGATTACTATAAAGAGATTTGAAAGGCTTCAAAATATCTTACAACAGATAATTACCCAAACATGTTGGTATAATTATTTTTCTCGTTCAGTGGTGAAAGTGGTGAAGTCAAAAATACTAGGAAAGACTGTACCCTCTCAATAAAAAATCAACAAGATCTCGCGTTTTCTTTAAGGAAAAAACACGAGCACTACAGGGAAATCCATAAGGCACTCCTAGAGCGGTGCCTGTGCAAAAGTAGTGATTCATATTGGATTCGAATCGCTGGAGATTAAATACATTTGGAAAAACATTCTCAGGAAGTTTATTCCACATAAACGCCATTCTCCAAATAAATGAGTTTTCAAACAGGGAAGTTCGGGGTGTACTGAGTTGAACCTTAAAGAGATGAGCAGTCACAGTTCGCCGTGTATTTCTGATATGTACCGCTCATGATGGAATCAAGTGTGCCAAGTCATTTGAAAGTATCTATAGAAGAGAGACAAACCTCCAACCTTTTTTCGATGTTTCAGACTACCAAGGTTGCAAGTGATGTTCGCGTCTCCAATCAGGTTGATGGAATCCAGCAGCTTCAGGGTATGCTTGGAGGCAGAGCTCCATACATGAGAACAATACTCCAAAGAAGGTATGATTTGAGCTTTATCAAGCATCAAAAATTGCTGAAGTGTGTACAGTTTCCTGGTACGGAACAGTGTTTCAAGCTTTTAGATTGCAATTCCAGTGACATGATTCTGTCAAGACATATTGGTGTCCATTTTAACCCCCAACAAACTGTCTGTCTGACGGAATTGTCTGACCTGACATTATTACCTATATCCGGTTCGAAAACATTTATCTTTCTGGAAAAAACCGATGCCTGGGTTTTTGTGGCATTTAATTTAATTTCTCCCCAATTTGAAATACTACCTGCTGCTGGTGAAGATGTGCATCCGTAGCCGATGTCCTGGAATCCAAATGTAATGACAAGACAAGTGTGCAGCCGTCACCAAAGTAATATATTGGATTCTTGGTTTTTTCCAATAAGGCGATGACATACAATAAAGAGGGTTGGAGACGATATAGATCCCTGGGGAACACCAGCATTGATAGCGAAAGTATTCGAGAGGTATCCATCGATGGCCACTTGCAGAAAACGTTCTGTCAAGAAGATCAAGAGTCATACACAAAAATGATCTGACAACATAGCTTCGAAGTTTGATGAAAAATTATATTTTATTCTATCCTAATTCACTAACGAATACTAATAAAAACTTTTGATCCTAATGGTGTAATTTGCCTGTGATACCAGTCAAGGCATTAATAACTGTAATGTTACCTCTCATTTATTACCCCTTTGAGGGCAAAATGATTCACTAAGAGGTTTCATAACTATGTTGGTGAAATTCCCTAGAAGGTAAATAAAAAACTCTGATGCTTTCTGCATAAATGACTTTTATTCCATATAACAATATTCATAAATAATTGAAAACATTTTGTGCCACTATAGGAACCTTTAAAAAAGTGGGAATTGACCGAAACTTCTTGATAGAACTTCATTATGATTGTTGTGAGAGACTGCTGAAATGTTTGATATTCATTTGTCCGAATGCATTTCTGAAATAATTGATCCTTTCAACTGAGATATTTGTCCTACTGAACGCAACTATTTAGGTACGAATGAGTCGAGGACCATCTTTTTACCAGTTGTTTTCATTCTACCGAGAATATAAGATAAATTTTACCGTACATACGGAATGAATTTATTCGTAAATCCCGATTCTTGTGCGGATACCTTCACTATGGGGGAAATTCACCCCCTATGGAATCGGGGTCTGCAGGGGATAAAGTGGTTGCGACCCTTAACGTAGGGAACGACCGGGCAGAACCGATCGAAGTCATCTGGGTGTGGCACAAATGCCCACGCACGCTGTTATGGTCATTTATTCTCTGCAATAAGAACTGCAGAATAATCCATATAGGAGTCAAAAATTAAATAGCGACGTCTACGGATTGATTTCTCCACGGAAGAAAGAGTAAATGTGTCACTCTGGTTCGAGACGAGTTTTTCATAAAGACGAACTTTTTATTTATGTTGAATTCCTAGAAAACATCTTGATGAATGAGTCAGCAAAAGGTCTATTCCACTGAAAAAGCACATGGTCGGTAAATCTTTCGATAAGAATACGTTCAAGTCGTTGGACTACGCATCGAATACATTGCGCAGCTAACAAGATCAGTGGGGATGCTCTAAAAATAGGTTTTTTAGTCAAGCTGATATACTTCACTAGAGTATATTTGTAGAGTATACTAATAAATATTTGAACGGTTTTCCAGTATTTCGCCTCGAATTGTAAGAGAGCAATAAAATGCTCTTCATACAAAATAATATCGAAAATTATTTTCTAATCGAGTTGAATTGAATTGGAAATGTATTGTTCATTAAACTCTTGGAGATAAGCCACTTCTCTGTATTCTGATGATTTTCAGTATGAAAATGTAGAAAATTGTTTTCCTATTCCTAGTATTCCTAGTATTCTTATCTGATGAATTCATATGAGAAATGTTGTAGGCTGTAATGAATGGATAGATTTGATAACTATTTCTGTAAATATTATCACTGTATTATTACATGATCGGTCAGTTGATCATTTTGTAAAAATATAAATGAATAGTTTTGAATTGTTGACAATCATGAATGATGTGGTTCAGTAGGTAATATCAATGAATGCATAAAATGGTAAATACAGTATTTGTGACTTTATTTATTTATTTAGCAGCTTGGGGCCACATACAGACAAGTCAAAAAATAGTGTCCACTAATTTTAGATAAATTGATAGTGTTTGTGGGGATTATTTCAAATATAAATAGAGTGACACTGAATGACATTTAATGATTTCATTGAAATAAAAAAAAATGGCTGAAAAGAAAAATTTCCGTACAAGTATTTTAGATATGAATATAACATACAGGTATACATACAGATATCTTGAAATTTATATTTTCAAAATTCAACGAAACCGACGATTTTCAAACATAAGTTTTAATGTTGTAACAAAATTAAAAATATGAATATTTGATAATTTTTTTAGTGATAAGTAGTTGTTGGAAAATATATCTACATCGCTTTTTTGCATACATAGGTTAAATATGAGAGGAGAGTTTGTACCAATATTTGTCCTTTTTTTCATGTAATTTGAGGAATTCCTTTCTCCGAAGGCTCATTGGTGGAACACTGAATTTTACTTGTGGCAGTAATTCTTGCGAGTCAATACATGAACTGTTCAGTAATACCGATTGGGAGGGAATATTTCATAACATGACGATGCAGTTGCTGTGCTCTTTAGGGAGTTGAATGGAAGCATTGATGGAAATATTCCGGTCAGAAGATCTCACAGCAGATTCCCTACATATTTCGAAAGAGAAACTAATAAAACAAAAAAGCAGAAAAAATACTACCACAAAAAATTTTAGATATATCAAAACTAACACGATTATAATTGTTTTAAAAATTTGAGAAAACGCGCAAAAGATTTGATACGGCAGGATTACTGTCACTACATAGATATAATTGAAACGGAACAACAAAAAGAAAAAATTTGTTTGAAGGTGATTGGCAATGTTTCATGATGAATTTAATTAGTTTGGATTTCCATTATCTAACCAGATCCAACATCTAACATCAGCAATGAAGAACGTTGAACTGAATGGCCTACGGAGAAACAACACCATCAAGATCATACCTGCAGATAAAGGAAATGCTACTGTGGTCATGGATACTGTTCTCTAGGAACACAAGATCGAAGAGGTTCTTTAGAAGGGACAATACACAAAGATCGAATGGAACCCTACTGCATCAGCTGAAAGGAAGTTGTACCACCAAGTCTATTTTACAGAAAAGGAAATATCATCGCTAACACCGCACCACACTGAGCCCCCTCACTTGTATGGACTACCCAAAATCCACAAGAAGGGTGTTCCGCTCAGACTGATCATCAGCTCCAGAGATTCGGCTACTCAAAACTTGTTTAGATTTTTACTTCCGAAAATACAACCATTACAAGGAAAAACATCATCTTTTGTGAAGAATTCAAGGCATTTTGTCGAACTACTAGGGACAATCGAAGTCACAGAGCAAGATCAACTAATTAGTTTCGACGGTTTTCGACGGTCGAAAAATCACTCCAAATCATACAGAGGAAGCTATCCGAAGACGGGGACCTGGAAGATAGAAGTAATTATGGAATTAGTAGGATGCTGTGTACGAAACTTTTATTTCCAACTGAAGAACGAATTCTTTACACAAGATGAGGGACTACCAAAGGGATCGCCACTTTCACCAGTTTTAGCCAACATGTATATGAAGTGGTTTGAAACTCTGGTCATCGAAGAAAACCACAAGAAGCCCCGAGTCTGGTTGAGATACGTTGACACACCATTATAATATGGAACCATGGGAATACTGAACTGGACGCCTTCCTGAAACACATCAACAGCATGAGACCTTCCATCTCTTCCAAAATGGAGAAGGAAGTCCACAATGAATTGCCATTCTTAGACGTATTGGTAAAAAAGACCGACACTAAGTTGGAAACATCTGTTTATCGAAAACCCACTCACACGGGACAGTATTTGAACCCCGAATCCAACTATCATCAACCGACTAGAAGAGGAATCATCAAGATTTTATTAGATCGTGCATTCGGGCTCTGCAATACGAAGGAAGGTTTCGAGAAGGAACTAGACATCATCAAAAATGCTCTTCAACGGAATGGCTACTTTAAAGCGATAGTGGAACAGACTTTCGCTAAAAGACAGCAAGAGCCTCGCAGCGAAGAGAAGCCGCCACATCCAGTGCTTGCGCTTACCCATATCAGAGAATTATCGGAAAGGATGAGAAGAATTGGGTCCAAGTACAATATCAGAACCTGCCTAAGATCCGGAAACACCATCCGTAGTAGCTTCAGGAAAACCAGATCACTGAAAGTGAACTGCGATTTCAAGAGTTTCATTTACCGGATAACCTGTGAGTGCGGAAAATCCTATATCGATGAAACTAAGAGGCCTTTGAAAGTTCGCATTGCCGAGCACAAGAAACCCACACAGCGGGGGAAAACCAGCAAATCAGGAATATCAGATCATGTTTGGACCCATCAACATAACATCGAGTGGTTCCAAGTTGAAATAATACACAGGGAGAAACACTGGTTCAAAAGGAAATTCAAGGAAGCCGCATACATGTTGTCCAACAATCTAAACACCGTGAAGTAAGTTGGCTTGAAATCTCTTGATGTTTTATTTTTTATTTTTTGTTCAATTGTTCTGTTTTTTAGTTGTATTTTATTTCACTGTAATTTCATTTCATGACTGTTTTGCTTAATATAATTATTATTTTCAGTCATTCTTATTAATTCCTTCATTTGTATTGGTTTTTTCAGAGATTTCAAATCATTTTATATAATAGTAGACAACGGAAGTCCCAACTAATGGAATTCAAAAAGAAAACAACTGTGTGCATTCCCAATAAGGTCATTTACAACAACTCCTCTACCAAAACCTACAGTGATATGTGTAATTTATTTGCAAATTTTTTGAATCCGTGGACTAAGTGGACCAACGAAATTAATATTAGTTAGGACAGCTCGAAGTAATTCTGTGGTACCTGTTAAACTCCTATTGGACCCACTATTGTTTATTATTATTATTCTCTCGCTGATCTATTCAACAGTAGCTCTCATCATAGTACAAAACAGTTTAGCGTTTCCACAACCAAGTTGACGTCTTCAACAGATGACGTCTTCAACAGTAAAATTTTCAGTATGTAATATTTTCATTCGTGAATGTCATTCAAAATCCAAAATTACATGTACAAATTGCAATAAGTTAGGTAAATGAAGTGAGGCCTAATTCATCTTTTCAAGACGTCAACTGGTTTGATGAAACGCGCGTCAAAAAGAATGTTGCAGTTCTGATGCTTATTTTGGGTATATGATGTGACTGATTTTTTTTCTGAGAAATTTATGTACATGAGACCGGATAATATTCTGTGAAATATCACAAAAAACTTACATTTCCACAATTTAATGAGTTCATACATTCTGAGTTCCAGAAATGTGTTTCCACTTAACGATTTCAAACGTGTTTCACCATTCAAGAAATTTCTTGGTAGTATATCCTTGATCGTGCTCAGGTCCACATATTATGTCCCCAGATCCTTTGTGAAATTTTCGAAGTGCTCATAGCCATCTCATTCTTCATTTTTGTAAATCGAGTCAACTCTTCCTGAATAATTAACAGTTTTCTATTCGTTTCAAGAATCTGCAAACGAACAATAAATATAATTTTTCAAGGACAAAACACAAGCACTACAGGAAAATCTTCAAGGCGCTCTAAGAGTGGTACCTGTGCGAAAGTAGCGATTCACATTGGATTTGAATCGCTGGAAATTGTATCCATTTAGAAAAACTTTTTAGGAAGTTCATTCCACATGAACACAGTTCTCCAAATGAGAGAGTTCTTAAACAGTGAAGTTCGAGGTGTACTGAGTTGAACCCAAAACGCCACAGTAGCAACAGTACGTCGCGTAATGCTGATCTGTACCGCTGGAATCAAATATGCCAAGTCACTTGAACACTTCACGTGAAAGTATCTATAAAAGAGAGACACATCTCTGAGCTTTATAAAGCATACAGTACTGTGTTCCAATCTTTTGAGAAGCAGCACTTGCAATTCCAGCGACATGTTTGTGCCAAGACATATTGGTGTCCATTTTAACCCCCAACAAACTTATCGAAGCAGAAAGCGGAATTGTCTGTTCTGACATTATTATATCCGGTTTGGAGACATTTATCTTTTATCAAGGAAAACGTATTCATTCTAGTTCATTTCAATAAATGATTTATTAAAATTTGTGAAGTGTCATTTTGAAGGATTTCTTGATATTTGACTAGAAGTAGTGTTTGTTGAAAATGTATATTATAATAACTTATTCATTTGTTCCTACTATTTTGGAACATCAAACAACTCAATATTATATATTTATAGAACATAAACATTTTTTTACGGAAAATCTCATCACCGAGGGAGAATGGAAAGTAAAGCAGTCAATGCAGAAAACGTAATTTGGGTTCACTGGTCAGCAATTTTATATTTTGCAACGTAACGACATTATTCACAGGACACTAGATTGGAATAACATTAACCGCAAAAGTACGACAGACCGGACAACTAACTCAATCAAAAAGTTGTACGAAAACCGGTCAACCTTTCGGAGGCCAGCGATCGTGCCGGGCAATTGACCTGGGGTCGCGCCCCGTCGGGCATTACTACGACCAACACACCTCCCCTGACCTTTGTCCCTTCGCCACTCGCCATATAAACACGCCATCCATCATGCGAGGTATAAGAATTAGAAACAAATTCGAAAACCCTTTTTCCAGGTAACCAGCCGGAACGACTGGCCCAGTTGGACACAAGCATTCATAAATCATTTCCGTTAGAGTTGAATAAAATTTTAAATTGAAAGGCGAGTCAGAATTATTGGTGCACTATTTTTTGAAACTGATGAAATTTCGTATATCTATATTGATAACCTATAATCGATTGGACGTTCAAACTGCCGACAGTTTAAACGTCGAATATAGTTAATCAACAGTATGAACTGTCCCATTATGGCAAACAATTCTAAATGGCCCTCCTGCACCTCCATACGTATACAATGCTGGTAGTTTTTTTCAGAATAAATATCTATATCTATACTAATATCTCTATCTATACTAACATAAATATGAAATAAACGACTGAACGGAATAAGATGAAATTTTACATAAATACAGCTTATACATCAGAATAATATATCGGTTACAATTTACAAGTGTTTTTTGTAATTTTGGTCATAATATAACGATAAGTATTAGGTAAGTGACAAATATTCTTGATCTCTGAGAGCTATCTTGGCGTGCGCTGCCTGTACCGTTGGAGTTACATGCAGATAATGTTCCGTTTATCTTAAATAGTTCTAAATAAAAGTTCGCGATAGCATATATCTACCTCTTATGTGGTAGCCACTATATGCAAAATACTGAGTCACAGATACAATTAAATTGAATACTTTTTTTACAAAACATATTTTAGAATATCTGTTAAATTCTTATAAAAATGGATACGATTGTCGTTTTGAGTATTCAATATTGATGAACTTTGTCTTTAACACTAAGTTATCCCGATAAGATTAACTTGACGCAACGCAGTAAGCCATTACTCGTCGCGTCTACTGTAAAACGACCGGGGGACGATGCGCGGGAGTAGAGGGTCGGTCTAAGCAACGAAGCGCCATCGCCAGGAATGCAACCCGAGAGCGGGCAGACGTCGTTGACGGTTGTGTAACATAGGTAACAATTCGATTCTCGAAGATATTCATTACTTGGCGCAGTTGGCATATTTTTTCAGTTACGAACAATTGAGCATTTAGCACCATTAGGCATGACTTTGTCGTGAAATATATTTCAGTTTGTTGGGAAGGGTTCAAAGTACATTCATTCGTAACATGAGGTACACAATATAATATTTAGATATTTGTATTTGTATGAGTTCTCCCCACCAAATTAATAAACGGTCAGCTTTTGGAATATGAAACTTAATTTATTTTTATCATAAAGAAGTGTCTGAGAACTAACTCCCAGCTCTCACGAAGCAGGAGTCCTGATCATTATAAACGCTGTAATAAAAGGCTGTTGTTGCCTAACAGAGACAATAAACAGGGTAACAGGACTGCAAGATATTACAAAAGTACTGCGACAAAATGATTACGAAACTATTTACAAACACAAACAAAAAATTCCATAGAAACAAGAACATACCCCAAACAGATACAAGATCTACCACAAGACAAGACAAGACCTACTGTAACCGTGCCTTTTATCAAAGGTGATGTTAACCAAGTCGTGAGAATATTGAGGACACAAAATATAAAAACCATCTATAAACTTCAATCAACAGTATCGCAACTACCAATCAGACCACAAGAGAAAGTCTCTGTTGGAAATCGAGCAGTGACAGTAGTCAACAATATATGAGTCAGACCAATAAAGGAATATCTGTTAGAGACAAGCTAACCAAAAATCGTCTGCCTTTTTCCAGCGTCATCTACATACATGACAAACTTACAATCACTTTTGATTCTACTAAGCAGATATTTCAAATACTCCTGACAATCCCACAAATTAGAGAAGCCATCGAAATCGAAAGGTAATTAACAAAGCAAACGAAAATTCGTGATTTCGTAATCAAAAATAATCAACAACTACAAGAAATGAATAATTAAGAAATTGGATGTAACAAATCAGGAAATATCCCCATTATGATTTACGCAAGCGAAAGCATATGAAAACAGTTTGAGAAACATGGAACGTCGATTATCCCACATCTACATTTCTTGATAATGCTATGTGAACGTTAGTATTCGACCAAATGAATACCTGAAAAAATAACTGAGGAGTAGCAAAACATAGATTGCACATGAATAAAGCAAACATTCTCAGATCACTAGTTGCAGCTTACTCGGTAGTTTTATTATCCTCAAAGCCAAAGTCTATTTACAGCTCAACAAAGATCTTAAAATCCTGGAAACAAAACTTTTTCCAACTTATTAGAATTGCAGATTCATTTATGTTTTAGCTTTCATGTTCTCTTATTTCTTTTTTTTTAATCCATAAAAAAATTGATAAAAATATTGTAACTTTCACCAATCAATAGCCGGTTGGGTAGGGAGCCCAACCGGCTATTGATTGAATGCCAACTCTATCACGATGGGTTTTCACTACATACCGTCTGATCTGTGCTGATGATCCTTATCAGCGCACAGAAGTTTCGACTTTTGAGGGTTTTCGTTCATATTGGACTACAACTGGTTACAGTAGAGCATGATTTAAAAATTTTGTATTGTCACATATTCTCGATTCACTATTTTCAAACATTGTTTAACACAATACTGTTTGATATTCAAGTCGTTTCGGAAATGGAAAATTGTCATCTTTTTTGGTGTTTACCTATATATCCTGAATAATTTTAAAGTTGTCGAAAAATTAGCTGAACTTTTGAGAAGAACCCATCGAAAAGAAATTGAAGTTGTGAAAATTTGTGGGTTTAGACAGTTAAATGAAAATTTTGAAATATCTAATATTTGAATTCGAAAAAACATAATTTTTCAATTCAATTTCATAGGAGAGTACTGTAGCAGAAAGAATTCGAATATTAATTCAAAAAATATAACAAGAATCAATGAAAATTGATGAAAACGAATTTCCTAGGTGAGTTGTCATTATTACAATTTTCACTACATACATTGAAGATACTACCATGGTATTCATGATACTCGAAGTGTTTTAATAACACATTTATTAATTACTTTAGCTATAAGAAAATCGTCGGCAACATTTATTCAGGTAATGATGTGTACTGGTTGCATCAACGTTTGAAATTAAAGCAACAAAAGCCATCCATGGAATCCTTGAGTCGACCTGAAATTCAAAATATTGGGAGTCGGCCAGGGTTTGAACTTGCACCTTATACATAAGATTAATGAGTCTAACTCACTAACACAATTAACCATTGACTGTTGCTATATATAATCATGTAATATTTAAATAAAAAAACGTTTTCCCGCCCTGCCACTGCCATCAGCAGGTTAGCAAAGTGACGTCAATCGAAATCCGAAATGGCGGACAGATCGAGATGGCGAATTAGTTATTTTTCATGCTCTACCATGATGTGGGTACCAAATAACTATAGACCAGTCGCTTTGCTATTACTAATATCAAAAATCATGGAGAAAGCCGTAAACCATCATTATCCTTCAATATTTGGAAGGCTCTAGCTTCTCGAATGATCATCAATATGTCTTTCGAAAACAACAATCAACAGGAGACCTTCTATTGTATGTCACCCATATTTGGAATAATGCAATCGAGAAACATGGAGAATCAAGAGCTGATCCGCTTGATATTTCTAAGACCTTTGACCATGTGTGGCATGAGGGTTTGCTGGTGTCGCTGGTGGGTTGTCGTGAAATAAAGTTTCCTGCAATTGGTCGTAGATGGATATCTCTCTAAAATGTTTACCATCAACGCTGGTGTTCCACAGGGATCCATATTGTCTCCAATCCCCTTTTTACTATCTATCAACGACTTAATGAAAAAAAACAAAAATCCAATATATTGCTTTGCTGACGATAGCACCTTTGTCTCGACATTCCATTTGGATTCCAGGACATCGGCTGTGGATGCACATGTTCATCGGCAGCAGGAGATTGCATATCTTAATGAGGATCTAGTAGTGAATTTCAATTGGAGTGAAAGTAACCAGGTTCAATTCAATGCCACAAAAACCCAGGAATCGGTTTTCTCCAAGAAGATAAATGTCTCCGAATCGGATATACTTATGTCAGGTCAGACAATTCCGCTTTCTGCTTCGATAAGTTTGTTGGGGGGTTGGAATGGACACCAATGTCTTGGCACAATCATGTCGCTGGAATTGTAAAGGCTGCTTCTCAACAGCTTGAAACACTGTTTCGAACCAGAAAACTGTACACACCTCAGCAACTTTTGATGCTTTATAAAGCTCAGATCAGAACGTCTTTGGAGTATTGTTCTCATGTATGGAGCTCCGGCCTCAAGCATACCCTGAAGCTATTGGAGTCGATCCTGAAAAAAGTCATCCGCCTGATTGGAAACACGAACATCAGTTGCAACCTTGATAGTTTGGAACATCGAAGAAAGATTGGAGATTTGTCACTTTTTTATAGATATTTTCACGGAAGGTGTTCAAATGACTTAGTACATTTATTCCACCAGCGGTACATATCAGAAATATGCAGCGGACTGTGACTGCTCATAGTTTTGAGGTTCAACCAATACACCTCCGCTCTTACCGGTCTTATCGGTACGTGGTAAGGATTTTCCTGTAGTGCTTGTTTTTTGTCGTAAAAAATGCGAAAAATAAAATGGCGTCACTCTAAATCCAATATAACAAACCGCCAAAAATTGCGGGCTAGTTATTTTTCATGCATTTTCATCATAATAAACGGTTTATGATGTGGTTATCAAATGACAGGGTTTGCTGAAAAGAACAACATGACCGCCATGCCAATTTTGAAGAGATACCTGTAACTCAGTGAAAGTTAAGGATAGTTTGGTAGTGCTCGAACAAATGTTGTTGGCAATCATACAACAATGACTGATTGAATGAAGTGAACCTCATCGATAACTAAAAAATCATCAATTAATAGCAAACATTTTTGGTAATGATAGCTGAACTTGTTTAACCTTTGACCCATATTGAAATTGTCAGCATGCCAGTTTTTGCGTGAGATTTAAGAACACTGAATGATTACTACAAGCAATTACAGAATACTTCAGCATACCATTCATAAACCTTGGAGAATTTGCAGTCGCTAACGGAATGTGGAAGCAAACTCTCATTATTAAAATGTTATCCTCTGAAGTGTTTTCGGTAATTCGATCTGTTTTTCTTACATCCGGTCTTTGTCTTCTTCTCTCCATTTTAATAATTATGGAAGATATTCAACAGGTTGCCCTTTCATCAACCCAAATCAGTTTTTACATTCAACTTTCATTTCTACGTTGCTCATTTTCTGAACTTATTTCTTTGCTCCGGGAATATTCTACTTTAAATTATAAGAAGTTTTCCATACACTGCGAGAATAACGAGGTATTTGGGAAAAATATTTTCATTGTTAAACTGTATATATCAGAGGTGAAGTACCATAGCACGTGTATTTCAGATGAGACTTGCACATTTTTTTTTAAATTTTCATTAGACACAGAATACAAAAATTCAAATCTTCATTTGTTCTGGATTCTTTGAAGAATCTGGAAACTGCAGAATGTGGCCCTCAAAATACACTTATTAGCAGTGGTGTCATTACAAACAGTCCGTCATTCTTCATTTCAAACTAAATATTTCAAGAAAAATAGCTACTAAAACCATCTCGTGCTGTTGTCAAACTGATAGGCAGAATGTGTGTTCTTTATAATATTTCACAATTCTGATATAGTAAACTAATTTTTTTAGATCCAGTATATATCCAAGGTTCCAAATTTACTTCGTCACATTTCAGGTATTGTAGGTTTAGGCTTTAGTGTCATCTTTTGAAACTGTTTGCTGTTTCTGGTTTCATTTTCATCTTCAAAAGTCCATACTATTTATGATTTGCATACTCCAGTCAAATTTTTGACAGAGGGGCATGAGTTATATTAGTTATATATACTCGTTACTATGAACTACTGCATTTAGAAGAGAACGGTATATGGGACTTTATCTTTCCAAATGTATAGAAATGATAAATGACTGAAAAATCCTTCCATGTGTAATTTTTATGTCAATGACTAAATTGGTGACTAGTTGAGGGAGTTCAGTTAATGGAAAAACGAAATTTATGTCCACGTCATATAGCTACAAGGAAAATTTTCTAGTTGTTTACTGTAAAATATTCCGAAAATGTGTTTACATAACTATTACAAGAAAGTTTTTGGCTTTCTACTACTCCATCTTGATACAAAAAAAGAAGGATGAAGGAATCTTCCAAAGAAAGGAAGGAAGTAACCCATACATGGATGTGTAGATCATGGAAAGAAGTAACTTTCAGACACAAACAGTTACTTCCTTCCTTTCTTTGGAAGACTCCCTCATCCTTCTTTTTTTGTATCAAGATGGAGTAGTAGAAAGCCAAAAACTTTCTTTCCCAAAAATTAATCACTCCTAAAAAATATAACCCCTTCAATTCAACTATTACAACTATTCACATCTCTGAAAATATAACTTTTTTATGTGAACACCAATCAAAATATTGAAAGTCTCGTTTGTTTGAAACAGTGATAAATTTGAAAAACCCCTTTCCTTAATTGAAAAGGATTTTTTTATTCATGCTTCAATTGTAAAATGATGGTGAGGTGGAATGCCAAAAGGGTGTTTCCTATGATATCTTGAGAAACTTTGTCTAAAAAAGGCATGATTGAAACGCCTAGAAATTACAGTTTCTTCCGAATTTTCATAATCCAATTCACCACTTTCCAACTTCTAACGTTAGCGTTTCCAAGTTTACACAGCACTGCTGGTTTTCCTCCTACTTCTCCAAACGTTCCCGGATTCTATCTCGAGATCAGCATAAGAGCATGTATAAAGTGGAAATTGAAAACAAACAACTCTAACACATGAAGCAGGTGGGTAAACATGGCGCCGGTAGCCATGACGCCATCACAGTGCTACCCCCGAGGGTTGTTAGCGACCACACTGCCTAGCAACCCGCCCTCGCCCTAGCAACCGCTAGCCACTAGCCGCGGATACTTATTGATCAAGCAGACCGAGCGGTGTCCCCTCGTCCCTCTCTTCCCCCGCGGACACTTGATACATGCATATCCGAGTCTAAAGGATAAAGTCCTCCCCTTTACTCCCCGCAATAAAACACGAATATGGGAGAAGAAGGGCACCACGCATCGAAAGAATCGGCCGAATTGTGAACTTTCGTCGTAATGTAAGGTACGCGAGTAAAAGTTTGGAAAGAATTAATTATTGGGGTGCAGGCGTTTGTTGGCTCTTAAAGTTACTGAACTTTTACGATCTTTTGTTTAATGAGTATGATGAACCGACTCTACTGGAACGACGTGTCATTTTAACGTGTAGTGATTGTTTTCTGTAATGATTTTCGATATTCATTGTTTTGCTCGATTAATCTGTATGCTTTCGAATTTAATTCTTACGTATGCATTGAAAATGAACTGTATTTCATTTTTGATGATTGAATATCTTTTTAAATTCGTTATAAAATGTGGGGAAATGAATTAATAAGTGAATGAAAATAAGACCAATGAGAAAAATTAGTTGGGAATTGTTGAAAAAAGGACAATTTGAGTTCAGAACGATCTTAGAATGATTTCTTCAAATGAAATGAGTGTGAAACAATAAATTCTTCGGCATATTATATGATGAGAATGATTGAAGAAATATAACTTACAAACTCATATTCATTAGAAGTTGATATTGAAAGTAACTTTGATCAAATGCCAATAACTTTTGTAGGAATAAACAGTGCATTAATTGATTTGTTTTGAATTTAAAACAATATATACCTTGAAACAAAACTCTTCAAAAAGTGTTTATCTAAAGGCTATGAACTGAAACGACTGATTCTAATGATTCATATTCTCCAGCTGTCAATCAAATTTCTGAATCAATCCAAATTTCGTTATTTATAGATTCCAAACTAACCTTCCAATCACATCGTTACATGAATGCGATTCTCAATAATATTAAAAGCCACAGTATTGTGCCCTTCAAGCACTTCGTAGAAGACTGCTACTTCTCCCTCAAAAATTATAGCATTTATAGGCTGTTAAATATTTTTAATTTCTTTTCATCTTGATTTCCGATCTGATTCTGTCAGCGGTTCTCTTAATGTGTGAATGGATGGTGCTAGCTGAAAGTTTTTTGTATTTACTCGCAGAATATAAATTCATTTAAGTATTTATATTCATGGTGTATATATACACCATGAATATACTATATTTGTTTGTTTTTATCTGCCAATAAAGTAATAACATACTCAAAAAAAGTGTATAAAGTGTTCCGCGTGCTTGTGATCAGATTTATATTAGTGATACTTCGAAGCCTTCGATAATAAGAAAATCTGGACACCAGAATAATATTAGAAAATAAGACATGAGGAAATATTCATTAGCAGAATATATTCAGACAAAAAATGGTGCACATATAATAAATTGTGACGACAAAATTCTAATGACTTCACAACCAAACGAAACGAGAAGAAAACTAATAGAAACAATTTGTATTATTTTTTATGAAATTATAATATATAATGCTTAATCAATTTAGATTAAACTCCTCTACCTTTTTCGAGAAAAGAGGCTGAACACGGAAAATTCCTTATCAAGTAAAATTATCAACATCCAATTTTGGAACTGTATTTGTTTTGGTTGGTTTTCGGGTTTTATCATGGTCTTCTTTGATTACAGTCTACAAACGTTTCAACTGCAACGGCTGCAGTAATCTTCAGTTGCGTAGTCGAAGTACTCTTCTTGACGTATCAACTGATACGTGTTAACGTATCAACGTATCTTGACGTATCAAGAGGAGTACTTCGACCACGCTACTGCCGCAGTTGCAGTTGAAACGTTTGAAGATTGTATCGAAAGAAGACCACGGCAAAAACGGGGAACCAACCAAAATATTGACGTCAGTCGTGACAGCCTACATTCCTATAGTAGGTATATACTGTGAATGCGGAAAACTGTCAATCAGTTTTCGATGATTCTGAATTTGACTTTTAAACAATTTTAGTTAGATGAATTTATTCTGAAATTTTGTTCAAACGCCGCTCATTTCTGGGTATATTTAGTAATTTGTCCTTATTTGAATAATTTTGATTTTTGAAAACCAATAAATTTCAAAACAAAGTTTCACATCAAAATGTTGAACCAGAGTCAAGCAATATTCGAAAGAAAAGCGTGTCGATTGAAATTGTGAAAATTGAATCAAAATAGGTGAATTTTCTATTGAAGACGAAGACCGATCGGGAAGACCAGTGTCCGCTTCCCCAAAATTGATCAAACCTTCAAATTTGGCTGATACGAATATAAGAGGAACTGAATATTTCATTTGAACGCGTTCATCATCCTCTGCAAAATGGATTCCCAAAAGACTGAACGGATGAAAAGCTTAATTGCAAGTCTAGAAAAATAGTGTTCGATCTATAAATGGTTTAAAAAGGTTTCAACAAACATTTGAGCTGTACTCTTACTGCGTATGAAACTTGAGTACATCTCTTACTAGACAGAAATAAAATAGCAATCGATGGAATGGGTATTCTCTGTTTTTTCAAAATTTGAAAAATTTCGTTTTCAAGATGTACTGAAACAGTTCTTGCTTCAAATTTTTGAGATTGCCATGGGATATTCAAGATTGATTTTCTGGAAAAGGGTAGAAGATACTATTCGACATTATTGCAAGTTACCATGTGATCTCGCTACGTCCGACTATCCAGTTTTTTTACGTTTTAATTCTGTTCAAAAATATTTTTAGAATATTTTTAGATGATATTGGTGACATATTTAAGAAACAACTGAGAATGTAATTGAATTCAAATATTACATATAGAATGTTTTTCTAATTTGAGCAATATTATGTATTAGGGAAAAAAGTATTTAAACACCTTATTTATCACCAAATAAAAGAAATAAGTAACTTCCACAACTTATGTGAACATTGAATTATGCATAAATTCCTTTTCACATGTATAGATAAATTGAATATCTACCACTCGTAAACTGTATTGGAACAAATGATACTCAGGAAAAATTTTATACACTCTATAATGAATCGGTTTCGTTATGAAATATATTTCTAAGGAAAATGTTCAATGCAATTGTTCTTTTTTTGTGTTTGTACCTGAAAAAATATCTGTAAGTGATTTTCACTTATAATTTTCAACCATATTCCTCAATATTTTCCTTGGGAAGTTTAACATTTTTTAAATATAGGCACCTATATTACTGGGAAGGCCAAAAGAATTTTTTTTTCAAAAGTAGTAATATACTGTTCATAATTTTTTTTTATCCTTCATGATTTGTGAAGAGTACGGTCGAACAAGTATGCAAGACACTTCTATAGAAAATACTTTAGTTTAACCCATGGTGCAAAGGACTCAACTGATATTTTCTAAGACACGAAACTTTCATAAACAAGTCACTTCGACCCTGTAATTAGATCTCTCAAATAAAAACTTTCGACTGTATGACGCAACGAGCATATTTCCAAGTCGTTGACGAAAATCCAACATTCAAATTCGAAACTAACGAGATAGACTGTGACAGACACCTGCGGCTATTACCAGTGAAATTCACATTCCGAAGACCGCACAATATAATAACTGTCAACTGTGATAAGAAGCATTGGTGTATGTGATAATTAGTCTTGGCTGGTGAATGTGGTTCAGTCAAATACTCCTGAATATTCCGTTAATTCAAATTCAATAAATAATTTGATCACTCTCCGTGTTAACTGAGGTACACGTATATTATAGGTTCATTGTTTTAACTCGCTGTATATTAGAAGACGGAAGTCATATTATTAACACTGCAGTAAAACTATTCGATTCAGTGCCGTTAAAACAAATGAACAATTAAATACCTGGGGTTCCAGTCGAAGTCAACAAAGAATTTTTGATATTGGTTTGTTGGTCATTCAATATCTGAACACGAGGAGGCGAGCAGTTGAATTAAAACGAGCAACCATTGTTTTCATTTAGTACGCGGATTGAATTTCTGAAATTCAGAAACTGATTAGTTTCTGTTAAGAGTGATCCTAAAGATATATATTATGGCAGTTTACTCTGCTTACTAAAAGTCAGAGTTCCTTAAACACGCCTCAATAATTCTCAACCATAGTACTATGATCTACGGAATATGGGGAGAACATGCTCGGTAGAAATAACAGGCAAACAGACGGGTCAAAAACTAGGTGCAAGGTGCAGAAAATCTTTCAAGTGTGCTAGACACTTGAAAGACATCATATATAGATTCTGAACCAGCTGTGTGGGTAACGAAATTTTTGGTACGGAACCAGATTGAGAAATGGGTTTATAACAAACATAAAGAGTACAGGAAAACACACCTGGGGACACACAAGAAAAATCTTTGTGAAGGGACCGTCCAAGAAGAGAACCGAAGAACTGCTTCAATAAAGCAGGTATGACAGCAGGACAAATATGTCCACTCTTTTAGAAAATATATGGAGCTTTGAGAAGCCAATAATAAGTTTTTCGACAAATGCAAAAGTTGAAACGTTTTGAAACAAAATCCTATCATATCATTCTGCATGTTGGGTACATTCTTTCAAAACACAATGTTCCGTTTCTGCCGTTCAGAGAGTAAGGGATTTTTGGTTTCCGAAAGATTGGGATAGGCATAGACTGATGTGTCATTGCATTTTGATGGAATGTTTGAAAATCATATTATTACCTTTCAAATTAATCAATCATGAGGTACGAAATTACGAAAAGGAATCAAGTAATTCTATTTTTGGGAAAGAAATGGCTGGGTTTCAGTAAAATAACCGAATGAATATCATTACATCATTTAGATATATGGAATAAAATACTTTGTCTAATTTCCACTTACTTAATGTATTGACATTATTTCGACCAAGGTTTCGATTTTTACATCATTCTCAAGTGTTCTAGGAAATTAGACAAAGTATTTTATTCCATATATCTAATTGAAGATGAATTTCCACAAAATAAATAAGTCATCAACATCAGAAATGTCATTACATACTGACATCGATGACATGAGTAGATTCAACTCATTCGTGACATTCAGTCGAAATTTAGTGAATTAATTAAGTGCTTCATCTCGTAATGTTATCCAGATTGGTGCTGAAGAGGCAATAAAACAAGTGTCTTATTCCGAAACATCGGATGTTTATCAGTGAGGTGAAATGTTTACCTCCATCGTATACCATACCTATTGTGTAACAATCCTGTGAATTATATCTGATTCAATTCCATAACGAATATTTGAAGTACAAACTGAATAGGAAAAAGTGTTTTTGTAATTCAATGTTCATATAAAATTGGTTGTTCAAATTGAAAGAGTTATATTTGTAGGTGGGGTTAATTTTTGGGAAAGAAAGTTTTTGGCTTTCTACTACTCCACTTTGATACAAAAAAAGGATGAGGGAATCTTCCAAAGAAAGGAA
>NW_019291642.1:53425-70409 GCF_000500325.1 Leptinotarsa decemlineata
TATTTTTTTAAAATAAGCTTAAAACAATAACGAACGAAAAATATGTTTAACTTTTTAGTTCAATGATCTTTAAAAGCGTGTTTTTTAGTTTTTTAAACTATATTTATTACTCCCAATCCCTATATGTATTGGCGATTTTTGCGAGGTATTATACAATTAATAATAGACATAACCAAAAGTTTTTCGGTGAAATTTTGGAACAATTCATGTGTTTTAGATACAAGCTGGAAGTTAAAGCTAACCTGAAACAACTATTTCCTCATATTATCAATGTTTCTTTCATCATTCATTATGATGATTGAAAAAAATCATTCATTGCATGACAATGGAGTTTCGCATATGAAATAAATCAAATAGGTCAGTTTCAAAAAGATAGAAATACCTAGGTACCTACTTATAAAAACACAAAGTGGAATTTTACACACTCTACAAATAAAATTAAACATTCAAATAAAACATCTGAATTCGAAATATTATATGATTTGTTATAAATTACTCAAGCTCAGTTCCATTTCAACTGGACCGAATGGACGTGAATCGCACAGATATAAATTAAATATCAATGAAACATTGCAAAATATATTATGAAATTTGATGGGATTCATTTGTTGCAATCACTCCAGCAAGAAGAGATAATCGGATTTCATTATTGAGTAAGATGAACAAATCAATAATGCACCGCCATTTCGAAAGAGAAACTATCTGGGAGCCAATCGCATCGCTGTCGACCACACGCTGTGCTGTCCAATGACCGAGTTGATTGACTAGACCGCTGGTCACTTTCAGCTCCGTTCAAAATGGCTTAACTGGAAATACTTTCAGCTTGTGAGTTGAATTCAGAAGTACTTTAGTGGAAAAGGAGTTGAATAATGTATAGATAATAACAATACATATGTGAAAAACATCGTGTATACAGTGTGATCCATTAGGTTTGCAACAAATGGTCGTTGCCCAATCAAGATTCAAATATCGCCAAAAGTTACTGCATGTTCGAAAACCACGTCTATTAGAACTGATTCAAGAAAAACAGAAGACATCAGAACATGTCGAAAAAAAAGTACATTTATTTCAGAAAATACAACGAAATAGGTAATTTTTGAAAGAGTTGTTCAGAATTTGAATTATTGAACTACTCCCATTTGATATATTCATTCGGTATATCAATTCAGTAATATACAGAATAAGCCACAATCAACGGTAAAATCTCATCGACATATATTGTCTTAGATTGAAGAGAATTGTTAAAATTTACTTGTATTAGAATTATTATAGATAGTATAAGCATATATCAACTTCTGTGATAATGTGCTGTAATTACAAATGCCTCTTCCAGTTTTTTTATTGTGAAAAAATAGAGATTTAGTTTCAATTAGTGAAGATGTACTGAAGAAATAATGCGCGTAGCTATTGCAGATATTAATAATCACTTTTCAAATAGTGCAGGGGCAAATTACTTTTTTTTAAGAATTGAGAACTGTTTTCAATACATTTTCTACCAGTAGATTACTAAAAATTCAAACATCAATACCTGTAGAACCACCTATTCCCGTTATTTCTGTAGTGCATCCAGTATTTGAGCCTTTCTATTTTTTAATCAAAAACGATGAAATGAAAATGTTACATATGATTTTATCATAGAATAATTAAAAAAAAATAAAAAGTTGAGTGCTTCTGAAAGGTGATTTTTTTCATTACCATGTTTTATCAACTTGGTCTGTTCGCTACAAATTTTGCAAATGGTTTTTATCTCACTTTTCAATGCACTATAAATCTTGTATAGAGTGGACCAAATTGGGCACTTTTAAAGGAAAACTCCTGTTTTCAAACTAGGTAGATGAAACCTGATGACTTTGTCTGAGGGTCAAATTTTATGACAAACTCAATAGTGGAAACCGCATATCAATATTTATTATCGTTCCTGAGCTACAGCTCAGCAAAAATATGCATTTTCGAAAAGTTGCTGTAAGTTTTTTCCTGTCAAAAACTTTTTNGTAAACATTTTGAACATTTATTGGAATGAACTGGAGTTTCAAATACATTTTTTTAAATTATAATATTCACCGGTTGTTTGTTGTTTTTTTTTGAATGGAAATAAAGCTGCCAGCTAATCAGAAATGGCTGATCCGATTTCCAAACATAAAACAGACTGTATTCTACTTCATCTCCAGAAGAGACTGACATTGTTGGCGCACGTCGAGAAGAGTGTTGCATTTCTTCGAGTGTTTTGGAGGGTTGGATACAGAATAAAAGGACCAATCAAACGAAGTATCAGAAGACCCCCTTTCCATTTGAACAAAAAAGTTGTTAACGGTCTCTTGTTAACGAGTGACGCATACTTTTTTATTTATTTTTTTTATCAACAAGTATAGGTACTGAAAAGGTTGCCTTTCTGAGATTTTTTTTGTTATAAAGAAACATTTATTTTACACTTGTTTCTATATTCAGATCGATTGTTAAGATAACTCTTCTTGACTAATAATTCTACTTGGTTGAAATTGAAGAACCCGTTATTTTAAATTATACCTTTTTATTTGTTTTCGATCACATATGCTTTTAACGTAAATTTTTAAGATCATTTCATGACAATATGAAAGCAGACGGGTCTGTAATGTTATCTCTTCAAAATGTGTTAATGAATTGATTTAAATTCATCACGCTTCAGGAATAATATGAAATGAATCATTGATTGATTGATTGATATCAATGAATCATGATATTATATATAAGATTATACAGGTTGCTCACTTTTTTAATTGGATTGTGTTGGTATCTTTTAAACCATAAGAGTTTGAAGGTCTGTCAAATGGAAAAAAAAGTTGCATCTATAGAAACACTGTCAAATGGTTGAAACAAATCGAGAATATCAGGGCCGATTATTGAGATATCATAAGAAAAGTACATTTTGTAATTTTGATTTTTTTACGTTATTTCAAGAATTATCAAATTTCATTCGCAAGTTAATTCTCCTCAATTTGACGTGTTCAGATTTCGAATCCAACGTTTGGTATTCTCTGGGCCACCCTCTACCTCATTTTCTTCAATACGAACCTGCATATTTTATGACGATATATCATACAATGTCATTCAAAGATGATTTTCAGGTGATTTTGACCATTATCCAAATTTCTTTGGTTCGGATCTGTAATAAATTTACTTTTGGTGAAATTAACAACATGCAATACATTTCGATAAGGAAGCCAACTCACTCATCTTGAACTGAACGGAACGTACCATAATCAAAGCAAGAAAGAAGTGATGATTATTTACATATTTTAAGAGGAGAAAAACATAATTTATCATAATTCAACGAAAATATAATTCATTTGAAAGAAAAATTAAATGATTGTTCGACAGTGAATGAAAATTAATAAAATAAGTGTTCGAAATGTCCATCATTTCGTAAATTCTAGATTCTGAAACTCAAACTTGTTATACAGTTGCTTTTTTCGTCTCCACGAATATCTTCCAATGGATTCTCAATTTTCTCGCGATAAATTCTATTCAGTTCAAGATTAATGAGTCTAAAAGTATTGCATGTTATTAATTCCATCAAAATATTATATCACGTCGTTTCAAGCCCATTTTGTTGAAAAATTGCAAATATCTGTTCCAATATTCATTCCCATCATTTGGAAAATATTTTCGATGCACATTATTCAACTTATCTGACACTTATATAAAAACTGAAGAACATTATCACACATATTATCACTGTTAAAACAAATATCACTTTCTTCTAATTTCTTTCACTTTTTCAAGGACACAAACTACAAAACTAACTTCACAATAAACCTTCCGGCTCTTCTGTCAGATGGCTGAAATATAATGAAAAATTGTTAGAAAATACCAACCACCTCTGTTTATTTAAATATATGCATATGTTTTGTACTCGAATCATAATTTATGCATTTCTTTTCAATAGTCAGACCGGGAACTCTTCCTATACCTCTTTCACTTTCATAATAGTTTAACCCTTTTCCGTCTCTTTCTGACGTACCTGCCCCTTCTTTGAGCTGAATAAGGGTTGAATGAAAGGATTTATTTAGGTCGAGAGCAAAAAATATGAATCAAATTGAATGGGTATAGTACGGAAAATGTTAGTGTCTGATTTTTTACCTATGTTAAATATTATGTAGTTTATTCTTTTCAAACCTTGAGGGTCAGGAAGTGAAGTAACATCACTGGCATTTCGGTTTAAACGTCGTAGCTATTTACTTGTTTTAGTTTACGATGTTAACGAGGTAATACGTTTTCAATGAAACAAACAAAATTTGGAAGTATATATTATCCAAGTAGTATATTATTCAACGAGCAAGTAATGGCAACTTATCGCGGGTAGAACACCATACTTTTTCTATTACAGGAATTTTTCAAAATGAAATTCGTTGGTGGAACAGATACCGAAACATTCTAAAAAATCACTCAAAAATGTTTTCCACATTTGACATTTTTTCCAATTTCAAATAGTTTGAGTGATTGAAAAAAATAAGCTATTTTTGATAAGATTTGACTCAAAATCACTGGCATTAAAACCCATTAACGATGTAACAACTAATCCAAGAAACAGTTTACTAATGAGAATGAGTTTCTAATAACTGTGTTATTTAGTTATTAATTGACAAACTTTTGAAAAATAATAATTATAAATTCACTTCCCAAGCCCATTCCTGTTTTTCGTTAGAAACTATATATTTCAAAAATAAATATCAGTTCAAACATATTTCAAATATGAAATTATGAAGGTTCACTTGCAATTGAAAATAATTGGAACACAGTGTATAAAGTTATGAATTTGCTCTTCTATGTCTTACTGCGAAGGAAGTTGTTAATTAGTTAATCTGATCAATTTTGATTGGTTCGAAGTTGTGAGTTATGGAACACTCAATATGAAACCATCATATAATCGACCTTTTTTGAAAATCATCGAAAAAAGTAATAATAATGATCATTATAATAATATCAAAGTTTTCCTCAGGTCGAGTGAGCTGGAGTCGGAAACTGAAGGGTTCATCATGATCTGACAGGATGGTGTTTCCAACACCTTAGTCTACCGCAGTCGCGTGATGGGTACAGAGGTTCCTGACATAAGGTGCAGGGCCTGCCGCGAGGCGTCCGAGACTCTAATGCATTTGCTGTCAGCATGTCCAGCATATGCGATCTCGGCCTATATCCATCGACATAACGCGGCCCTAAGAGTGCTTTATTACCATCTACGGTACTCTTACGGTATTGACGGAACACCGGTGTTGCCCTACGCTCAGGGACATATTGAATCCATTGTGTGGATCAAGAAGTGCCGAATGTATCGAAATTATTTGTCCCCCACCCTCAGGCTCATACAAGCTAACAAGCCTGATGTAGTCCTTCTCGACCACCAGAGCAAGACGATATTTGTCGTGGAGTTTTTAGCTCCTGGCAAGACGAATATCGTCCGAAAAGAGGAGAAAAATGGATAAAATATCGAGATTTTCTCTTCGAACTCCGCAGACTCTATCCAGATCACTCTGTAAAGATTGTTGTTCTGATTATTGGAGTCCTTGGTGAAATGATTTTCTCTCTACACTCAAATCATACCGGCTTGCCGCACAAGTCAGAAATCTTAGCTGGACAGATGTAGGAGGCTGTCATTCTTGGCTCATTGCGCTTGCTCGGGGCACATGATTCTCCAACCCAATGATCACTTGCCCCACGGTGTGGAGAGTGGTTGATAATGCTGAGCGCCCTCTCGAATGTATCGAGGATTGGGGGGATAGGACCTGACCAGCGCATACTACGGTAAAAAAATTATAATAATAATAAGCAGAGATGGCCACTACACTTGAGGCATCTGGTGAGTTGATGCGCCAACATTTACCCGAGCAACTGGTGCCAAACCGAACCGGCAGTCCAGGCGTATCCGGAAAGGAGAACACTATTCCCCTTCTGGTGCCGACCGTGGGTCTACAGGGCTAACTACCCGGTAGATCCAAAACTCCGTTTTGTGATAGTCCAGGAAGAGGTCCACATAATCGACCCGCTTGGTGGTGTCAGAAGCAAGATATTGGGTCCTATAACGATGGTTTACCTACCGATGACAATCCTGCAATGATAACGGAAGCTTTGAATGGACGCATGATACTAAAATGCTACGAAAGTAGTTATTTCGCGTGAAGAAGGTACATGGCAAGAATGCACGCTGTGTGGTGAGAAACACATCCGGAGCATGCCGTATCTTATGCCCAAAACCTTAAGGTTCACATATCTTATCTTCGACGGCAGAGCTATCTAGCTCCTTTCCAGCATCTTGACCAAGTGGTGGAAGTGACAGTCCTACCACCCGTTTGCAAGACCGGAGAGAAGATTCGCATCAGCCACCAATGGAGATAATTGGAACACGCAGGGCGTCCTACAAATAAAGGCTTCTAAAGCCATAAGAACTGGCTTGTTTAGATGCAGAATTTCATAGTGTTCTAACAGAAGAGGCTGACATCTGGCAAATCAACACCGCCGTGTACATCGCCGTGCAATCTTTTTCCGTATCGGAAGGACGAAATCCTGGCCTTGAGGTTCGAAAAATTGAACGGCGAGTACACAAGATGAAGGCGAGACGACACCCGTCTTGTAACCAATGTGGGATGAATAGACACCAAACTAGAATATATCCATGTCACTTCGAGACAAGACGTGCTGCTGACCAGCAAACAGCATTGTCTTGATAGGATACGAATGCTGATGGCTGCTAAGAAGTGAGGCAAGTGAGAAGTATTGCGAAAACCTCGGGTTACGCGCGGAACCTTCCCGCTTATTTCAAAAAAACTTCGCGTGAACACTCGCAACTTAGACATTCCAGTACTAGCGCAGTTCGAAACTAACTGTAGAACTTCAGAGAAGTAGAACTACAGAAAACTTCGACAGCCTCAGCCTCAATGAGTTGCGCAACAACCGCGGATGACGTTCAAAGAACCCTTGAAGGTTCCAATAACTTTGCTGCTCCAGGCCTACTTGTGATGAATACTTATTGGTGGAAAAAACCACCAAGCACTGGCCAGAGTTTGCATTCAGTGTTCAACAGCGGTACTTGACGGAATAGTGAGATGCTTTGAAGAACTGATACCACCCTGGCGGACACGCTTCACCATAACATATGAATAGGCTAGAGGCCGTTTGGATTGCATTTGAGTCCAAGGATTTTTTATTTTATGTTGGTGAGGTATATGTATTCATTCAGCAAAAGTTTTCTGAGTTTTTCAGTTCTGTTGGTATTTTGACGAGTACTTCTTTGGAGTTGTTCGGCAAACCACGTAATTAAAATCCTCCTTGTACAATGGATTCGCCGTTCAGCTTAGTAGAGTTAATCAGATCTATGACAGGTGCGTTGTCTGATGTTGAATAACGTAAGCTTTGCTCTGGTTCCCTCTAGTTGCTGCAGAGAGAAATGAATGTCATTTTCCCATTTGGCGGTAGAGTTCCAGGCTTGGCTTTGCAACAGATCCCTTGTATAACTTGGATAAGAACATATTGAGTTTTTGTTGACTTCATCAGTTGGGATCCATTTGTTCATTTGTGGCTTAGCTCAGCACTTCTGATAAGATATATAATGGGTGGAAAAAGCAATTTTTGGTGTTGGATAAGCTGAATAACTGGAATAGGCCAAAATAGAGGTAGAATGATTGAAGAAGGGACTCCGTTGTGATAGGTAACTGAAATGGGAGACTGAACCAGTGGTGTTACGCAACCCGTGCAGAAGTGAGTGGTCTTTGGTAGTCTTCTGAATCTACAGGAGAAACATCATGAGACCTATAGGGAAAAGATAATTGGAAAAAGATCCTGGGAATATAATTAGAGATCCAAGAATATCTATGCATATTTGATGGTGATCAAAATAAATATGGCTGGTTAGGTTGAACCTGAGAAAACTATTATTGAACCAGCACACCTTCAGCGGGAGATAATTAGAAAACACCAGCCGGGTGAGGCATCACTTGTAGAGCTATGTATAACATTGAGCCCACTTAGTGTCAATAAAGAAACCTTCGAAAAAGTTTCCTCATGGTATTGCGGGCCTCTATCGTGATGAGTGTTCTTTCCTTCGCCACTCCTGGATCATGAAGTGACTTAACGATCACAACTACGGCGGATCAAGATAAAGAGTTTGTCAGTTCTCCAATTCTTGATGCTGGTAACAAACCTAGGAGAATGGTGTCAGGAAGCGATTCATCGCCTCGAAAGCAGGTTGCAGCAAATTTTTTAGCATCAGAAGCAGAATATGCATGATCAATCAACCCTTCAATAATTTTCAAAATTCCCTACTAGATTTTTTTTCCTACATTCATTAACAATATTCGTGAGGTCACCTTAAATGAATAAAAGTGGGGCAAGAATAGAACCTTGAGGTACCCCAAAATGAATATTCTCAATTTCAGAATAGCTGTTGTCTATAAAAACAGCTTGTCTCCTACCATTCAAGTACGATTCGAATAATTTCCATGCAGTATCGCGTGTATCGTAAAATTGTAGTTTGTCTAATAGTACTGTGTGAGACACCACCTTATGTTGACACGCCTCAAAATCCTCGACTATATCAGCCACAAGTCTTTGTATCACTTGAACAGCGGAACAGTTCTGTCTGAAGCCGAACTGACCTTCATATAGCGTTTTGCGCATAGTAAAGAACGAAATTGGGCGGCTTTTCAGAATAATTTCAAAAATCTTACCGAAAATTGGTATTATCGATATTGGACGGTAGTTGTCAATGCTCGTTATTTCGTACATATCAGGGCAAGATCAATTTTTTCAGTTTTAGAATGGCCTCAAGAACTTCACTTTCAGTTATTGGATCGAGAAAAAGAGAGTCTCTCGGTGATTTCCGTGGGTCAAGAAAATTGATTGCATTCTTGGATGAAGCTTACAGAACAAAAAATATTTCAAGTAAATTCATCGAAAACATTGGGATACTTCAGTGTCCGATAGATCTGGAGTATGAGAGTTGACTTATGATTATTTTCCAACGGTTTATATTTATCAAATAGAAATTTTTTTTTCCAAAGAATAAAAGAGAATATGAGTAGTTTTTTGAATTCAATTATACATTTACAAATATTCTTTTGGAACAGGAACATGAGTTCAACCACGAATATGACTTGTTAGATTTAGAAGAGAAAAGTTTGGAACCCAAGTTTTGGGATTGCTTAGAAATCAATGCTTAGAATTTGAAATATTTTTTGAATGACCTAATGAAATTATTCAATTTCCAATGTTGAATTTGTGTTATATTATTGAAATTGTTTGATGTGTAAACTTAGATAATTTTATTTTATTACATATCCATCTGAATGAGTTTGTTTCTCAAATTTGTTTTCTAATATTGAAATTGTCTTTTCTCTGAGAGAACTGAATATAAAAGGTGGTGGATATTATCGAGTCCATTTTTTGCAAGAGTCTACAAAAACAAGACTTCACCAGGTCTATCCCATTCCAAGAAACGATAATGAGTGAAACCTTCAGTGTCGGGTATATTAGGAGTATATAAGTTGACTTGTGGTTTTTGCCTAACAAAGAAACTCCATCAAACCCCAAAGAAATCGCTCCTATTGCAATTCAAAAACCATTAAAAACAACTCCCCTCACCCGGCAAGTCGAAGCCATCATCAAAATTCAAACGACCCTACTATCAAACCTAATGCCCTCCATGAGGACTGAAATCCTCACACTTACCAATACCCTATGCAAAACCATCCTAGGGCATTCCTTTTTCGCCACAGCCAGTGGCAACAAAATCGAATTTACATTCACAGACATAATCTCTGAATTAAATGACTGAAGGTCCAACTGACATCCGCGGTGGGGCGTTCATCCTCGGAACCGTGAACGCCCAAAGTCTCTCGAGGAAAAGACCGCACGTTAAATCCCTCCTTCATTCCCAAAACATCCACATCCTATGTATCACGGACTCCTGTACCAAAAACCCTCCCAAATTCGCCGGATATAACACCACACACAAACCCAAAGACCTGCACCCCCGTGGCATTGTCATAATTACCAAACGCGGACTCCCAATGCATAACCACACCCTTCCCCCAAATCTCCTTAACTTGACTGCCTCGCAATCGACCTCCTATCAAACACAGGAAACATAACTATCATAACCTGTTACAATCATCCCAGACAAACAATATCTAGAGACCTCATTGAATATGCTGCATCTCTCCCCAAAGCATTCTTACTAGGAGATTTTAACTCCAGACATACCCAATTTGGAGATACATCCTCCAACGCAAATGGCCGTCTACTTGCCAACCTTCTTCTGGAACTCAATATCTATAGAGTTCCTTCCCAGGACCCGACGTTCTTGAGTCATCTCGGGGCGTCTATCATTGCCCACGTGCTATGCTCCGAGAGCCTAATAGAGGTGGTGGATGGAGACGCTTATGTGGGGGACACAATTACGTCGGATCACCTCCTTCTCCAGATTAAAACGTCTCTAAACTTCCGACTACCACAATCTCCTGAAACCATCACAAACAAAAACCACAAATTCACAGACGTCATCCTATTTCAGTCCCTCATCAACCAAAAACTTCCACTACTTGGCTTTCCCCCCCTCACACTCCCCAGACAAATAGACCAACAAATCGAGAATCTTCAAAAAATTATCAAAGACTCAGATGACATAGCAACCCCAACTTCCACAAGACGAACTGATCTACTTCCCCTCCCTCCACATTTAATAACCCTCATTAAAAACAAAAGAAAGCTGTACAGATCTTACGTCCGAACCAGAGACCCTGCTCTGAAAACCGAATGGAACCGACTTAACGCACGCACACGTCTCCTTATCAACCAATTCACGCAGAAAAGGTGGATAGAGGAGACACAAAAACTTGACTACCGAAACGGTGCAGCTTTCTGGAACGCTGAAAAAGCAGAAGCTTTTCGTAATGACCTGACAACAACTTTCAGTCTCCCCACCGACAACACATTCGACAATCAACACTTGAACTTTGTTCACCAACAAGTTCAAGCCCTGATGGGCAGACACCCCGGTCAAATTCCTCNAACCCAAGTTTTGGGATTGCTTAGAAATCAATGCTTAGAATTTGAAATATTTTCTGAATGACTTAATGAAATTGTTCAATTTCCAATGTTGAATTTGTGTTATATTATTGAAATTATTTGATGTGTAAACTTATATAATTTTATTTTATTACATATCCATCTGAATGAGTTCGTTTCTCAAATTTGTTTTCTAATATTGAAATTGTCTTTTCTCTGAGAGAACTGATTATAAAAGGTGGATATTATCGACTCCATTTTTTCTAAAAGTCTACAAAAACCTGTTTACCAACACTTTATGTTGGAAAAGAAAGGTTAGAAACTCAATTTATTGTAATGTTAAGAAATGAAGAGATTTGAAATTCCTGAGAATTTACTGAATGAATTCTTGAATTCTTGCACTCTTGCACTCCACTAATGTGGAAATCTGTAATTAGTTTGTTACTTGTCCATTTAATGAGTGTAATTAGTGAAATTTCTTTCATAATATTTGAATTTTTGAATGATTTATCCCTAAACTCAGGTAAACCTATTATTCATTGAGTTCTTAGAAGATCAATTTGGATTATTATTAAATGAAGCATAAATTGAGTAATATTAAGTGAAGCTACCTAAATTGATTCCCAAAAACTTGATATGAGATCTAAACGAGAAAGACCGATAAAAGTTCAAAATTTTTTGTATATAGGAAATAATACTAGCACTTTCAGATATATCCTTGACAGCTTTCATCATTTCCCATAACGAAACATTGTGGGACTACATTTTCTTGTTTCCCTTCGAGTAAAGAAATATATGGTATCGCGAAAAAAGTTATCAAGGAGACAGATGAAAGTAACGGGTATTTTTAAACCAAAGTGGATAAATTATGTAGGAGTAAAACATTCAGAGGGTGCTTTCGTAAACCCTCAGCTGGGATTTACGAAATAAGCTGTGAATATTACGATAAACAATATTCATATTCGATTTCATAGACCAGATAAGTCTAGTGTTGCTCAACATGTCATACAGAACGGCCACAGAAGACAAGTTTTTGGATGCCTCTGAATTTAGGACTGGAAAAGTGTAGAATGAGATCTATGAACGGCGATAAAGGTACCATTCCTGGTAGTCCATTATTCGAGCTCATGTGTAATAACAAACAGAAAAATGATAAAGATCAGGTATCAGTTAGGTAGCGAATAACAATAGGAAAATAACAAAATAAATACATCAAGACCCCTCTTATGGAAGATGGAAGGTAATGATTCATCTAGATGCATATAAAAACATTAAAAGCAAGAAGTAGTTTCAGTATTTCCTGGTGTGGAAAATGTGTCTTCAATAGTTTATCAGATGTATCTGACACAAGGACAGAAATATCATCCACATAAATTGTAACATGAATATTATCAAATAATGTGTCATGATTGTTGATGTAAAACAGAAATAATACAAGCTCTAGGATATAACCCCGTGGAATTCTGATATTCTGATTTGATTTTATTAGTTTTCACTCATTATTTTCAATTAATTACTGGAAACCTGTTCCTTATATGTATTACTTTTATAGTTTCCAGCTGCTTCCTTTACATGAATCTTTATTATTGCAAACCATCCTTTTTTCATTCTTAGTGTAGTCGTATATACATTTCACACAGATTTTTGCCTACGAAATAACATCAGTCCGGCACTGTTGATCCCATCTTCTTCACATACACGCAAATTCCCAAAACGTGAAAGACAGTTAGGGAGATATTTAGTGCAGAGAAGCTGACTTGATAGTTTAAGCATTCTCGCCAGCCTCCCACTTCCCCGGACCGCTTCGGCTGACAGTATCCTAAAGCTATAAGCGTAAAGGGGCCAGGGGACCAAGGGACAGGGGGAGAATGGAGGCAGCGGTTTAGGGGAGCCCACCTCGTGTGTTCTTGTAGCTATGGGCACACTAAGCCTTCTATAGTTTGGAACTTTAATTAGTTGCGGAGAACCTTCCAGCGTTGTCGCGCTATTGTAATTTAATGCGCCAATATGTGCGTTTGGTAACACTTTGAGAGAGGAAAACAAAATCTGATAGGCTGCGGTATTAACGTCATTAATTTTGTTGCTTCCAACACGGCTGCTTGAAGACCAGATTATTATCTTTCACTGGAAAATGTACATAAAATTTCAACAGCAAGGACGTATCTTACTGATTATTCCAAAATATTAGCTCTAGATATAGAAATAATGAATATTGCATTATTTCAACAGGCAGGTTTTACTTGAGATGAAAATTATTTGGGTATACTTCAAAACAAGGTGGCTCTTAATGAAATTCCAAAAAAGGTATATTTTCATGTAATAATCCTCCGAAATAACTCATTTGTTAAATCTTCATAAAGAAACCAGAAGGCTTTCCGTTGTACCAATCGAAAATAATGTCAACCGATTTGATAGAAATTCTGAAAGATTCTTTCAAGGAACTATTGCATTTATTCAAATTAAAATAATTTATTCACACATACAGATACATATAACAGATGAGTTGTCTAATAGCAATATGGTGAATAAATGAATATTTAACTCACGAGGTGGAATTCCACCTGTTAGTGAGCATTGACATAATAATAATAGCAATAGTTCAGTCTTGTGAAAAACATATAACTCTTATTGGCAATAAAATATGAATGTGAATTTCATACAAGAATCCGTATATTTAAACATGGCCAAACACTGCTCAGAATCATCAAGACGGTTTGGTTTTTGGTCAACAGTGAGCTCGCGCGGCACCCACTTCGAACAGAGCTTTCTCATAATCAAATATTCAGGCAATATGAAGCCAACATGTTCGTTTGATATCTCTACAATGTCAGCTAATTCACGCAATTCACTCACTTTTCGATCATTCCAAATGATTTGGTGGATTTTTCAATGTTCTGTAGTGTTACTGCCTCATTTGGATGTCCACTTCCATTCCATCATCGGTGTGTCTACGACCACGTTTGAAGTCAGCAAACTAAAGTTTTATTGTTGTTTCTGATGAAGTGGAGTATTTATACTACTTTTCAAGCCATTCCCTCGCTTGAACGGTATGTTTTCTCATCAAGAAGCAGTGTAAAATTAAAACACGAAGTTTTTTTCATCCATTGTTTTGAAAATAACAAAAGGAGTGTCACTCTTAACACAATAACTCACAAACTTATGACTGGAATATCATGAAATTTCACGATAATCATATTCAATGGTGTACTTTAAAGATTCGGAATGTGACACCTGCCCAAATTTCTACTGTAAAATATACCACTTAGAATCTAATTCAATTACATTTTCAAGATAGACCTGAAAGGGCTCATAGGCGATGTGATTTGTTGAGACTACCAATCGTACCAACGTACAATACGACCAGTATCGGGAAAGGTAATAATGGCTGATGAGATAATGAAGAGAAAAAATGGAAAACTGTGGTTTAAAAACTGATTTCTGGAAAAAAAAGTTGACACTGGAAGTCACAACATTATGGAAATGACCTCTGACTTTATGCCTCCAACTGTCAACTACGAACTGCCTTATAAAGTACTGTTCTCGAGTAGAGAGGACTGGATTTCTTTGTTGGTTCACAAATGGATCACAAACACCTTCCGGTTCCAGTGCAAATGTTTTCAGTAGCAGACCCAGGACAGAGATATCAACCTGCCTAGAAACCTATGCGACTGTATTTTAAGCGGAAATTTATGATATTGAATTGTGTGCGTTGATACACAAGTTAATAAAAATATTTTTGGACAGTCAAGCGGCGTTGAAAGCTCTTGGCTCCTACCGAGCAACGTGTAAATTGGTAGCAAATTGCCAAAAACGACTCTTCTCGATAGGAACACTATTTCTGAGTCTGAAAAATAAAAAGTAGTTGTAAAACCATCAAGAAAATTGTCATGGGATTGATATTTCAACCATCCAATGTGGATTTTGGTTTTCAACTAACCTCAGAAGTTTCTTGACGAAACTCTCAACGAGACCACCCTCCATCGAAGGTAGGTATTCTGCTGACACATTCTGGGGATTATCCTCTAATACGTGCATTTCGTATGTATTAATGAATCCACAGGTTAGTAACTTTTCTGTCTTTTCAGGTCTCTTTTCGTTCAGTACCTAGTTTTAAGTTTTCTCTGTACGAAGGATACTACCAGCTCCCACATCACTATGTCCTATGGCTTTACACCAATTAAGCTAGCATGCATGTTTAGAACTTTGCTTTACACCTAACCGCTTGGAGACAGCTTCATCCCTGCTTATTAGATGGAGCTTGCTTGATTTCCTCTGCTAGTTAAAGTATAGATTTTCTCCAATCCTGACAAACTGGACGGACCTTGTATAGAAAGCCATTGTTGGGAATTGCAAAAGAAAGGACAACCTCCAAAGGAATATACAAGTAGGATCTACCTCATTTATTAATTTTGCCTTGCACAACTTTTGCTTCTTTTTAACATATAAGGAACATTTCATATCGCCAAAAATACTCCGTGAACTCGTAAGAGCAAGTAGTGGTATTTTTAGTTAGCACCTAGAACATAGTAGATATTAGTTATCAATTAACCCTAGGCATTCAAATTATATCTTCATTAGTTTAAATCAAAACTGAATCTTACCAAGACGTCTGTGAACCAATAGTATATATACTAACGGGGAAAACATTCTTGTATTATTTGAAACATCTATTCATTTATATATATTGCATTTATAATTGCAATTGCATATGCACCATGCTGTACTTATTCAGACATTTCACAGTTTCATGTTGTGAATATAGAATCGAACAGCTGATCGACCGTGGATCCATAGAGTTCAAGAATACGTTCAATCCGTTCCGATATACCGACGGCTCTAACTTTCGGAAATTCTATCCAGGGTTACATTGTTTCCTGAAAAGGGTACTTACCCAAAGAGGGAAGTTAAGTATTGTTTTTGATATATTTAGTGTCAAATAATTTATTTTACCCACCAATAACCCTCTACCGGCTGACTAATTTTGATTTTAAAGTTTTGTTTTTGAGTTAGTTTTATTACGCATCGATAATTTGCTTTTCCATCTTATTATTGTGGGCGTAACAGCCTTCTTACAGGTCACTGTTATTTGAATCATCATAATATGCTCTGACTCGGACTTGTATACGAACTAATCGGTTTCGTTGAAAAGCTGAGTTCATTTGGTCGAATGTGAATGAGTGTAAGCCACAATAAACCTTTGCGGATTGCGGAGTAGGGTCGAATAGACCCACTCACTTTGGACCTAACCTAATCTAACTTGCAGAGAAATATTTATTCCTAAATGAATCAATTCAACCAACTATGAATAGATGATTATTTACTGACAAATTCATTAAAGTAAGTACCAACAGCCAGCAATTACAAAACAAAATACATCCTTAACAAATGTAATCAGTGTGGAAGAAAGATAAACTATTTCGAAGGACATTTGGCTACTGGAAATTCATATAAGGACCTTAAATTCGGTGCAGCCTGTCGTAAATTCAACTGAGTTGTACAACAGATTTTAAGAATTACCCTCTTCTGTACGACTCAACCGTGTCGTACGAGTGGATGAACTTTAACTCCACACACGATGCAACTATCGTTCAAACAGTTGGACCAACCAAGATTGATCAACTCGTAGTACGCACAACAAACGGTCTGGTCTCTGTGCCGTTTGAGGAATGAGAAACATAACTTTTTGTTGATTTGATTTTCCACCAGAGACACCACCTTATGTTGACACGCCTCAAAATCCTCGACTATATCAGCCACAAGTCTTTGTATCACTTGAACAGCGGAACAGTTCTGTCTGAAGCCGAACTGACCTTCATATAGCGTTTTGCGCATAGTAAAGAACGAAATTGGGCGGCTTTTCAGAATAATTTCAAAAATCTTACCGAAAATTGGTATTATCGATATTGGACGATATTGGACGGTAGTTGTCAATGGTATTTTTGTCACCTTTTTT